>OMLB01024033.1:0-10751 GCA_900302555.1 Myripristis jacobus
AGGGGATTGTTGGAGCAGTAGGTAGTAGAGGGGAGTTCAAAACATGGGCTGCTGCCTACTCCTGGGACTCTTTTCCAGTCATCTTGTAGATCTCAGTGGGGCCGTCAACATGGGTGATGGTGGTGGTCAGCTGGATGTCTTCGCCACTGTTAGCTCCGGCATCTCCTACACACACACACACACACACACACACAGTATCACCATTAAGATCTTAAATCATTGTCTACTATGAAACGTGATAACGATTTTAAAATCTTAGTTAAAGTATTACTATCTGGTGTGACTCCATTCTGTAGTTTTGAAAAAGGTGTGCTTTTTGAACTCTTACACATTCTCACCCAGCAGAATGTGGACATGTGAGGTTTAGGTGGATGTTAATGGGAAATGCTTTTTTTTTTTTTTTTTTAATAAAAAACTATTGAAGATTTGCACTAAATAATGGCATATCTATATGTCTTTCCCACTCAGGATGTGATCATTTGGCTTCAGATGGCTTGGATCATGATATATGAGCTGTAGGAGTGAGGTTGTCTTTTTTTTTTTTTTTTTACCCTTTCTGGCAATCTATTGAACACTGTCCACTGACTTCAGTTGTTTTGGAGAGAGCTGCTACCGAGTTGTGCAAGCTGGCTCCTTGCGTGTTGTATGGACAAAGACATTCCCCCTGTGTTTCAACTGGCACAGGGACGGTTAGTCTATATACTGTGCATTCATGCAGCTGATCTTCCTCTGTGGAGGAAATCTACTTGGTTTAGGTGACTTTCCCCAGCATAAATACCTTCAGGCGTACGTGAAACAGAACTGAAACACAGTGTGCTGATAAAATAAATCAACTCAGAGAGACTAGGACTTGGAGAGCGACGCCCCTCCCATGAGCTTGGCTGACGCATATCAGGGAAAGCTTCCAGAACTTCAAAACCTCTTTTTTTCCCTCTCCATGTCACTGACGTCAGGAGATGGATGGTTTTCATTACTTCCCTGCTCTCCTCCCCCCTCTCTCCCCTCTTCCCTTGCTTTCCCTCTGGAAGGAAGCCTGGTGTCCATTAGGATCACCCTCTTGGGCCAAAGAGACTCTCCGTTCCCCTGAGAATATCACTCTCTCAGCCTCCCCCTCTCTCTCTATTTCTCCCCCTTCTTTTTCTCTCCCTCCAAAAGCAAACTTTGCATGAATAGGCAGCTTTACTGCAGAAAGCACACACTTGCTCTTCAATAGGATGAAGTGAATGCTACTGGGACAATGATGCAATGTCACAATTTTAAGAATAGACACACAGCCAATACAATGCAGAGGTATGCACACTGCTTGGAACCTTAATAGTGGCACTACTGCTGATCATATATTTTCCAAAGTTTCTGAGATGACAGCCTATAACTTGGAAATGAAAAAGAAACAATAGAGAATTGGAAGTTTTGTAAACCAACCTATCTAACCACCCAGCTGACCTATAATAAATCTTTGAAGTATCTTAACTGTAATCTATCCTGTGGTAGGCCAATCACTTCATTTTACCATAAAATATCAAGTTTCATTTTACCATAACCAGAGTGCACCATTTACCGTTTTCCTCCCACCAGACTCCATCGGTCCATAAAAGTTGTATATGAAATAAGAAAGCTAGAAGGAGGTAGTTACCAATGATGCATTGACCACTGGACTGCTCATCTCCATAGCGTTTGTGTGAAGGGGCGTACAGGAACATGATGGCAAAGACGTAGAGGTTCCACATGCCGTAGATGCCAGTGAAGAAGGCGCTGTTCACCTGCACTGTGTGGTCTCCCCAGTGCCAGTGGCCTTCATTCACCTGCAAGCAGACAAGACATGAAAAAACTCAGGGATAAGACACTGTTTTTTCTAATCTATCTCAGTCTTCACGGCAGGGTTATAGAGGTTACTGGCACCACTGAGATTCCAGTAGGCGGACAACGGTAACAAGTCACAATGAAATGAAAATGCATTTTTCACAGTGTCAGTCAATTGTCCCTATCACAATGTATACCAATTCAGTGAATCAGAATCAGAAATACTTTATTTATCCCAAAGGGAAAATTTGGTCATCTGGTCAAATACTTGAGAGAAAAAAATATAAAAGCACAAGTTAAATTTCAAGGAACAGAAAGGGAAAATTAAGAAATATAAAAATATATGTGCATGAGAAGTTAAAAAAAAATGTACCAAATCTTTACATTCTTGTATTTTTATATTAAAATTCAACTACTTTTATTTACTAGAATACAGTGGATTTATGGTGGTTACTTCATGATTAATCAGGAGGATTAATTAAAAAAAAAAAAATACAGCTAACTACACCATCAGTTTTTTGAACGTCCTCCATTCCATCGGCTCCTCCCATCACATAAAATCTGCAACTTAGTGGATTTCAAAATTACATCAGTGCAACACGACACAGTGGCGCACCTATGGGTGTTATCCCGAAAAACCATGCTTTCCTTTTCCTAAGATACCATGATTGCTACATGGTGGTTGGAATTTATTATTTTGAAGACCCCTACATTTATGACAGCTCAAGATTATACGCAGTATATAACGGGCTTCAGTGTCACTTCAAATGGAAGAAAAAAAACACCAAAAGGACATTTCCTAATGACGTTTTACAAAATGTATCATGTAATGGAGAGAGAAATTGTGTCTTGAAGATGGTCCTACCGTTTCACTTTGGAGGAAATAGTGAAACTCACCTGACTGATGATGAAGAAGATGACAGTCATGGCGGCGCAGGCGAGAGTGACCAGCATGAGGAACTTGAATCTGAAAATCAGACCCTGGGCAATAAAGGGAACGAGTTAGTGACAAAATGGCAAACACAAGAGACTGGCTCTGTGTGATATGGATCCCATACCACAACTGAGATTCAGACCAGAAGAAAGACGGACAAAAACACACACCTCGTAGTGCAGGCGTCTGGCCTTGGACATGGCGGGCAGCGAGGACCTCTTACCGCTGATGTTGCGGAAGACTTGGAACACCATGAAGCACAGGAAGAGGAAGTACAGGCAGGCACAGATCCCTGCCACAATTATGAACGCCATCTATAGCAGCACTAGTCAAGGAAATAACTGGCACAGTGGAGATACTCTGATGTACACATGCTATGATAGTGTTACATTATTCATATGAAAGAAAAGAGACCTCCTTAAGAAGGAGACTTGGTGGTGCACAGATATGTTATAATAAGTTAAATAATAACTACAGAGAGACAGCTGAAAAATGTACAACATCCTCATCTGAATGGACCAACATTAGACTCAGCATGTAACTTCAGCTTTATATGTAGCTACCAGAGTCCAACATTGCACATAATTATGCAATTTGATGGACTGCAGGAAAAAGGGACTATATTATAGAAATAAAATATCTGATCTATATTGTTGTCTATATCTACACTACAATCAAATTTTAGTGTATAAAAAGATGCTGCTAAATGTTTTGTGAATCATATGTCTCTTACCGAAAACATTAACAGACTATCTGCAGAAAAAGGCCTGGCAGCAACTCGTCAGCAGTGGGCCTAATAAAGCTTTGATGACCCTGGTTATAGACACTGTGCTAAATGTCTTCGTCAAACCCACTGAGCTTTCGGAGAGCCGAGCAAATGTCATGTTTCATATCTCAGCTTTTTCCTTTCACTGGGGCTCAGAGGCAGAGGGGGAGGAGAGGAGGGAGAAAGGAGAGAGGGAAAAAAGAGAGAGATAAGGGAGGGGCGTTCTGGCACTTGTTTTTGACGAAGTGTACTGATGAATCTTGCATCACCCAGCCTGGCAAGCAAAGCAACACACAGGTACACACACAAACAAGCAGACACAGAAACACAGAGACCATGGGGAGACCCTGGGCAGTGCTTTCACATATGGCATCACTGAATTATTTCTCGTCTTATTAATCTAGAGATCAGAGTGTTCAGAACATGCCAGAGCCTTGTGAGAAAAAAAAAACACTCAGTGCAAGACTGATGGGAAGACCATTCAACATTCACTGTCAACAACAGAGCTTCAACACAGAATAAATCTACTGTTAGCTGGCTAGTAAAGACACAAATTTGGTACCTGGTGAATGAAATAATGCTCCGACAACAGGAGCAGAAATGCAACCATAAACATTAAGATAAAAGAAGGTGACGATTTGGTAATTTACACCTTCAAGGATTTTAATGAGCATATTGTGCCTGTATATTATGAAAACACCATTTTGAGATACTTCCAGGGCTGATTAAGCCTCTTACAGCAAAAACATCTCATTTACTGCTACTGTATGTTAGTATTTGGTCACATACATTACACAAGATTAGGAAGGATACAGCCAGCTCAGTTCCTACATCCGTGGCCCAGATACTGTAAAAGGGGTTTGTCAGCTGGACTCCCCTGGTGACACACAAACAACAAAAACAATGCAACATGCCATCTTTGTTGAAAATTTCACAGCATTTTATTATGGCAAAGACCATCTGAAAGAGCTGTAAGAAAGGCTTGAATAATAAGAAATAATGTAGAGGATGGATTTTTTTTTTCCAGAAAAAAGAAAAAAAAAATCAAAATTTCATGTACTATAATTGCCATTTTTAAGATTACTATTAAAAGTAATGAAGAAAAAATAGCGGCCTCACCTCTCACACATGTCAAAGATGAAGAGACAGAAGGAGCCAAAGACGATGGGGCCGACCTGCTTCCAGTAGACTGAGAAACGGTTCCTCTCTGTCTGGTCCTGAGCGCAGGGAGACGGAATCACACAACAGAAGTAAGGATAAATCATTTTATTTCAAAAAACCACCTTTATGCACAGCAAAAATATTGAGTCACTGGCCCAGAGGGATAACAAGGCAGGTCAGGGAACAGCAACATCCAGGTGTCCAACTCCAGGTGTGTGATAGATAGATAGATTTACTTTATTGACCCCAAACTGGGAAATTCCCAAAGAGAAAACTGTGTTATGTGTTAAAACTGTGTGGTCAGTCTTCACACAAAGACAGAACACATGGTGTCCCTGGGGCTCTATCTGGTGGTCCTGTCCTGTTCAGCCTTTACGTATTACTACAGTTAGTATCGTATGCAGCAATTTTTTATGGCTATGCAGATGATATTGAACTCTACATTTCTGTATTCCCAGATGGTTTTGGCCCTGTTGCCTGAAGGGGCCTAGGGATGTTTGTCTGTTCAACACTTTACTCCACTGCCACATATCTTGAAATTTATAGGGTGGAATTCCCTGACATTTAGTGAGCACATTCATGCTCCCTAGAGGACAAACCCTGTCAATGTTGGTGACCTCATGACCTTTCCTCTAGCGCCACCCTCTGGTCAAAATGCATAAATCCCATTTTCCAATGCTTTAGCAAAGGACAACGCTTGTTGACCTTAAACAGAGGGAAATATTTGCAGCTGAAGCTGAAGCCAGAGAATGTTTGATAAGGCAGAGCGAGTTGACTGAAGACAGGCAGAAGGTTGTGACACTGAGGCTTGAGTGGAGGCAAAGGTCGCAGATTCATCGGTGAATTTACCATATAAGGGGCCATAACAGTGTTGCCATTAGCAGAATTGCTTGAATTTTCTACTGTTGCCACATGTGGGACATCATGAGGAGGAGATTCACAGTTGTGGAAAATTCTTCGCTTAAGCCATTTCTTCAAAGACAGTTTTTTGCAATCCTTTGCATGACAGAGTAAAAAACAATTTAGTAAATGCATTAATCCAAGTCTTTAAGCTAAATATCGTTAGCAATGTTAACAATTTATTTGCAGGACAATTTTCTGTCATATCTCTAGATTGATAGATTCATAAATAGATATAGCTATATAAATATATATGTACAAACTTTTTATGCAATAAAATGATAATAAAAGTGTAAAACAATACAACAGAGACACAATCATGACAGAGCAAGCCAAAACAGCAACAAGCAACCAAAGAGAAAGCAAACAAAAAGGGTGCAGTTTAATCTGCCTCAGTGTCCTGACTAAGTGCAGGTGCCGATATGCTTTTTTAATGAGGGAAGTTGTATGGAGGTTCCATGAGAGGTCCTCAGTGATGTGGACTCCCAGGAACCTGAAGTTGTTGACCCTGCCACAGTAGTTCCATTGATGTGGATGGGTATGTGATGTTTCAATCCTTGTCCCCTGAAGTCAACAATCATCTCTTTTGTCTTTCTGAGGCACAGGATGTTGTTTGTCCACCAGTCTGCTAGCATTGTGATCTCCTCCCTATCGGCAGTTTCGTCTTTGTTGTTGATGAATCCTGCCACAGTGGTGTCTTCGCAGAACTTGATGATGGAGTTTGTGTTGTGCTTGGCAACACAGCTGTGGGTGAAAAGGGAGTACAGCAGCGGACTAAGCACAAAGCCCTGGGGTACACCTGTGTTTAGGGTGTGTGTGATAGAGGTGACATTTCACATTCTAATAGACTGGGATCGGCAAGCGAGAAAATCTAAGATCCAGCCACAGATGGTGTTGTTAAATCCAAGGGCTTGAAGTTTAACTTGAACTTTAGTAGCTTTGTGGGGATGATGGTGTCGAATGCTGAGCTGAATGGCTGTGGACACTGCATCCTCTGTGGAGCAGTTTGCCCGGTAGGCAAAACGATGTAGGTTTGGGGTGTTCAGAATACCTTGATGTGTGAAATCACTAGTCTTTCACAGCACTTCATGATGACAGGTGGTAGTTATTCAGGCATGTGATGGCAGCTTTCTTCGGCACAGGTACTACTGTGGTGGTCTTGAAGCAGGTGGGGAAACTCAGGCCAGGATCATGTTGAAGATGTCAGCGAAGACATCAGCGAGCTGTTTGGCATACGCTCTGAGAGCACGGCCGGGGATTCCATCAGGTCCAGCAGCTTTGCGTGTGTTAGGGACTTCCACACATCATCCATGGACAGTGCAAGCACCTGCTCAGTGCAGGCTGTCATGGCCCTGCAGAGAGGCTCTGGGCTCCTGAGAAAGTGTTGAGCTCATTTGGGAGAGTGGTGTCAGAGGTTGGCACACAGCTGGTATTGTTTCTGTAGTCTGTGATTTTCTTGTATGGCTTACCACATGTGGCACAGGTTGGTGTTATTGCAAAGGTGGCCCAAAATCTGTTGTCTATAGCTGGTAGATTTGATGGCTCAGATAAGGGATCAGATCTCAATAATCATTCAGGGTTTCTGGTCGGGCAAGGTTTATCTATCTTTTTCTCAGTCACAACATCATCAACAAAACACAAAATATTTCTACACTGTTTTCATCTGTCTGGTTCAGTTCATAGTTGATAATTACTTGTGCACATTGGACTTTACTCACAGAAACAGTTTGGGTCAAAGAAATCAGACAGGCAGAGATACCGAGTGCCTATCTTGTTTCTTATCTTAGATACATTAGTTTGTCTTTCTCACTTATTCTCCATTCACTAGCCCCACACTGGCCCAGATATGACTTGTGCTTGTGCACCTTTAAAGACAGTATGACATGGACTCTTACTTCCTTGATTTGATGTTGGAAGAGTTGATTGATTTGATTTGTTATAACAATAACATCCTGTTACAGCAAGAGGTTAGGCAAGCCATGGTGTGGAGAGGATCACTGAACAGTGTACAATCAGTTAGGGAGAGAGACCCACAATTAATTGATGGGATTGGTGGAGGGACACAATTATTTTACAGGTTGGGATGTTATATTTAGAGTTCACTAGAGCAGCATGAGGTGAAATTTAAAGATAAATTCAGTTTTCTAGGAAGTATAAGCAGTGGGAGTTTGCATGGTGGCATGGTGTCTTTAAAATGAGTGTAGGTGAGACAGCCGTCAGCAAGCACGCTTGTGGGTCAGTGGGTAAATATTAACTGGCATACTGAATGGTGCCTGGTACAGTACCATGAGGTGCTCCCCGCAGAAGATGATCCAGAAGGACAGCAGCATGGAGTAGAAGATGCCCTGCCTGATGTCTCCGAAAAGCAGCATCCAGGTCCAGTTGAAGCCCACAGAGAACCACTCCACTGGGATGTTGATGAACGTCATCGAGATACCCAGAGCAAAGATTACCCTGAAGGAGGAAAACATTACTGAATTACAATCTGTCACCATCATTATCAGGAAATTCAGTAACACTAACAATGGTCTGTGTATTAGCATTTTTATAATGACAATTTTTTGCTCATCTTTACCACCAATCACAGATGTATTTATTGACTGTGGGAGTGCTTTTGGATAAAGAGAGAACTGTGGATTTGACTGGTTGTGGTTCAGCAAGTTATGAGTAACTGCAGACAAGTTGCAGACTGAAAAAATAATATGAAGTACCATACAGATGAATATTACTTATAAATTAGCTCATTTTCTCTCCTACTTTATCCCTCCTGGCATTATACAATGGTAGGCAAGCAGGTTCCTGTAGATGTAGGTTTGAATTTTATCAAAATGACCATCATGTCACATGGTTGTCATCTGGTGAGTTGTTAATGCAGATGGATTCAGGTGTACCTAGAGCTGACCCATGAAGCACTGATAACTTTATTATAATGGCCATTTTTAAACATATTCAACTAGAAGAACCCACTCTGTAGAGTGGAGATCTCCGCTATCTCTCCTTTTCTGGACTACAGGTGAGACTCAAGAGAGATTCAGGTTCAGATTACATATTGAATTACTGTATGATTCAAATATAATACAGTACAGTATAGAATATACCGTAAACCTCTCTCTGTCCCAGTAAGCAGTTTTCCACTCAAATCACCAGATACTTTTACTCCCAGGACTACTTTTCAAGGAACAAAAAGCTTCGTTAAGCCCGTTGTTTTCTGCGTTTCCATGGTGGTGTGTAGACCCACAAAAATTAGGTGGCATTTACACAGAATCCAGCCATCTGACAGAAATGCACTACTCCCATTCATTCTAAATGAGGATAGTGTGAGTCGGGTGCTGGCAGTTTATGCCACAGAGAAATCTGGCAAAAAACACAGCAGCCGTCTGGTGAGAAGTTAAGCCATATTCAACTTTTGCCAGAATGCAACCCAATGTCACATTACCCACGTCACACAAGCCAGAAATCAAACCACATGGGCAGACAGCAGACAGGCCATGTAGTGACATACCCACACCGCTGAAGCAAATCAGATTCTGTGTGAATGCCACCTAAGGCAAATTAGTCGGCGAATGTATGGCACAGCGAAAGCTGTTTTACACATAATTTTTACAGTCCTGAAGCATCGGGCTGTTAAGCCTATTTTAACCCCAACTTGTTGACAGATTACATCAGCCTCTGACACTTTTTACAGTATTTTTCTCTTGTGTGTCCACACACAATTGGAGTGAACGTGGTCAAAATAGGATTTAAAAAAAACAAAAACAGTAGACTGATCAGCTCAGTAGTATACGGAAGAGAGACGGGGGAGAGCAGTGGCGGTCCAGTGACCTAGACGGTGAATGAAGGGAGGAAGCAAAAGTAATGAGAGCATTGTTGTTCAAAGGTTTTTAATCACTGCAACCACAAGAGGTTGTTCATCATACAGGCATAACTGTGCACAAAAAAATAGACCAATAGACTCAGTACTTTGCAAGATCAGTCACGGACAGAGACACAGACGCACACACACACACTCGAGCAAACGCACCCTCCACTCCAGCCTGGTAGGGATAAAAATCAATATCCACAGCATTGCAATTCATGCATTATAATTCATGCAGCTTCAGCAACTTTGTTTGTGCATTCAAAAAAGCAAAACGGATGACTAAATAAGCTCCAGCGTTACACACTGTAGGCACATCTGACACCTGAGGCTGGAGTACTGTGTGCTCTGAAATACTTTGTCCCGTTTTGAAAACAGAAAGTCCACTCAGGAAATCAATAGTGTATGGCAAGGCTAAATCGGTGTTAGACGAAACAGGGCCATTACATCTTAAGACACAGCGTATTGATTAGATTACCCCATCAGCCAGAAGCACACTGTGTCTCCACTAACCCATCTAATTCGCGACTTTACCGACTTCATTACCACAGCTAACCTTCGCTAGCCTTGAAAATCCAGATGTTACACAGAAGAGCAAGGGTGAGTGAATAACAAGGCCCGTCTTTCTACCCACTGCAGCAGGTCCCTGCATGCCACCACCAGATGAAAGGATGATGATAAATGGAGGGGAGGAGGATGGGAGGGAGGTGGAGAGTGTGTGAGAGGGGAAGAGAAAAAAAAAGAGCACAAAGAGAGCTGCAAAACGTAACCAATAAAAGTGCAGGAACAAACATTTTTTTTAAATAATACAACACAAGTAATATAAGTATAACAAAAAATGTGTTCCACTCAATTCCGCTTCAGAGGGCTCATCTGCGAGAACAGTTCTGGCATGTTCCACCAAGCGAACAGAGTAAAACCGCATTGGGTTGGTATGCAGGGAATGTCCTGAGCACCACCAACACAGACAAGAGAGCGGAGGCCAGTATCTATCTGTGTGAGTGTGTGTGAGATAATGTAAATGAAATAAAAGCTAATGAAATAAAAGCCTTTATTACTCTCGACCTAGCTGAGTACAGAACATTTTTCTCATTAAAAAGTTGAGAACGGCCAAAAATTAACACCAAGTTCTTCAACAACAATAAATCTCATTTCCCTTATTTAATTAATTACATCATCCTGGATGAGTGTCCCCACTCTGAAACGTATCACTTCTCATCTGTCTTTAGCAGTTTTCCAAGTTCAGGAGAGGTCTGAGGCTTCTCATGCTGACACCCCTGTGGACTAGCACGACAGAAAGCTCCGGTAAAGCTTTTACAGCATGAAAAAATCAT
>OMLB01024033.1:10771-22580 GCA_900302555.1 Myripristis jacobus
TGCAGTTGTTCACCTACTTATCCTTATCCTGCATTTGTGCCAAATTCCAATTTTTTCTCTTCCAGGGTTGGAGCTCACCTCCTTCCCTATAGCAGCATGAGGTTCAAGAGGTCATGTGTGTGGTGTGTGTGCGCGCGCACGTGTGTGTGTGTGTGTGTGTGAGATAATGTAAACGAAATAAAGCTAATGAAATAAAAGCCTTTATTACTCTCGACCTAGCTGAGTGCAGAACATTTTTCTCATTAAAAAGTTGAGAACGGCCAAAAATTAACACCAAGTTCTTCAACAACAATAAATCTCATGTCACTGATGTCCCTTATTTAATTAATTACATCATCCTGGATGAGTGTCCCCACTCTGAAACGTATCACTTCTCATCTGTCTTTAGCAGTTTTCCAAGTTCAGGAGAGGTCTGAGGCTTCTCATGCTGACACCCCTGTGGACTAGCACGACAGAAAGCTCCGGTAAAGCTTTTACAGCATGAAAAAATCATCCGCTGTCCACAAATAGGGTACGAGTGGCACTTCCTGAGAGCCTGCCGGTCATTTGGGAGCGAGAGCCTCGAGCCGGAAAAGATAGAGGGAAGGAGAAAGATACAGACTGTGTGTGCATGTGTGCGCTGTGTCAGTCCACTTGTGTGTGTGTGTATGTGTGTGTCCTACGCGTGTGTACTTAGGATGTGTTGGTTGAGTGCTAGCTTGCAGATTGTGTAACGCGTTTCACGCTTCGCCAGGCCTTCCTGTGGTGCTGAACACTGCCTCTTACTGATCTGTCTTCCCAGCACGGCGGGGGGTTAGACAAACACTGAGCTCTGAGCATAGCTTCACGTTCCACAGCACGGCATTCAAACAGTCCGCTTCAGGCAGCACGACCTGTCTACGCTACACAGTAATGTTCACGGCCTCAAATTTCAAAGTTTGGTAAAGTTATGAGTAGTAACAGTTGATGCTTTGAGCTTTACTTTTTATCTACAAAACAGTACATTTCAGGATGAAGAGGTCTTTTTATGCAAGAGGAAAATTCAACCTTGCCTTTTTTTTCCCCCAAATCAGTGACTGATTAAATGAGGCCCTTCTCAGCTTTTCACAGATCTGTTTTGAAGCGCCCTACCATGCATTTCACCTGTCTAGAACCTGTTCAGGGTCCTAGATGATATTCCTACCCATGCTTGATCAACATCACCCTCCGATCTCTACGACCTTCAGTACACACAGCTAGCCTGACCTAGATGTACACCTCATCCATAGTTAACCTTGAGGACTATCAGTCTTCACTCAGTACATTTACTAAATGGTTTCTAATGGGGTTACTAGGATCTTGTAACACATATAAAACACTAACCACTGAGCTGACATCCATGTAAAAGTGAAAATGCTTCATTGTAGAGGCCAGTAAATTTCATTCCTTGAAATCCAACAATATAAGGAAAATGAAAAAAAAAAAAACGTACAATTTTAATAATTTATGTTTTTGATCAGAGTTGACGATGACAATGAGGTTCGTGATGGTGATTAAAAGGGAAGGGCTTAACTTACTTCTCCAGCAGCACAGGAGGTCTGGTCATGAGGGTGATGCGTCTCCAGTACCAAATCATGATGATGAGGATGCTGGGTGTGAGGAAGGTCTTCATGGCAAACCAGACTTTGGTGAAGCCTCCGTTCTGGTGGATGCTCTTGGAGGAGAAACAAACACCATCAGCATCAGCTGTTCATGTCACAACCTCTCTTTCCACACTTGTGAACAATATTTTCTCATTTGTGTAAGGTTAAAATATCACACGTTATGGGCCCTTGCTGCCTGCTCTGGATAACCAGCGCCAATCACAGCTGCTCTGTTGTTATTCATTTTGACTCAAGATGTTAATATTAGCTAACCTTGCAGCTTTGCAGGAAGTTAACTTTTACATGCATATTTAATCAACCCACAAAAGCCACATGTAGTTGCTACATATTGATAGTTACAAGATCTAGTGCAGATAACAACACTGTGGGTTCTCTATGAGCCATATTTTGCATATATAACATTAGGTTATTGCAGTTCAGGTTACTGCAGCTGTTCGCAGCACTGTGTTTGGCTAAAATAACAGAAGTCTTTGAAAGTAGAAGCCTAATATTAGCCGGAACAGTCAAGTCTGGCATCCCTATTTTGAAGCAGATAGTAAACTCACTGGCAATACAAGACAAAAATACATTTCTATAATCCTAAAAAATGTGCAGCCAACTTTGCACATTATCTTCTTTAGAACAAACCACTGCCTTGTCCCTTTACACAACTGCAATGTGAAAAAAAGCAAATAAATGATCACAGGGATTTCAGTCTATCCAAATCAAAGTAAATTAACATTCATTTATCACTCTCACGCTGGAATGCGCATTTCGGCCATGTGTGCAGAGCTGCAACTAACCATTATCTTGATTATCGAGTAATCTGTTGATTAATTTCTTGATTATCTGATTAATTGTTGGGTCCAGAAAACGGTGAAAACTGTTGATCACAATTTCCCACAGCCCAAGGTGACATCCTCAAACGTCTTGTTTTGTCCCAACCAACAGCTCACAACCCACAGATATTTTGTTTACCGTCATAGAGGAGTAAAGAAACACTGAGACACTGGAGTCAGATAATTTGGAAATCAGTCAAAAAGGTGAGCTGCATTTTGCATCAAATATGCAGCAATCAGGAAGTCAACTTACAACCAGACGAATGTCCTTGATCTCCCCGATGCCCACGTTGATCTTCTTGGCCTCGTTGACGGGCAGGCGGATGTTGAGCAGGTAGTACTTGTGGGCCACGCTGCCGACCTCCATGAAGGGCAGCAGGTCACACTCATAGTAACGCCCCTCGTTCTCAAAGGTCTGCAGAACATACCGGGTAACATCACTTATACAGTTCTCTCAAATCCAAAAAGCACATTAAGAAGAGTGATTTGCGTGGTGGCGGGCACTCTACTACCTTGGCAGTGTTGAAGCTGCAGTTGAGCTTCCTCTGCTCGATGGAGTGCGCCATCTCCGTCCACTCACTCAGTGTGTCGTCTCTGTAGGCCAGGCCCACGTCAATGGTAACCATCGCGCCGTCCGCTGCACAGCAGGACACAAGCATTACCATCGCAACTCACTTTTACATCACAGACAGACATATGATGGGTTTAGTTGTTAGAATGACCTGTTTGCCTATTCACAAGGCAATTTTGCCTTAAATGTACAGAAAAATCAAGTTAAGATTTGAACTGGTGCCATAAACATAACATCCAATCATTTATCTTCTGCAAGACAGAAAATGTGTGTAATTTAAGATGAGGACATGTAATAGCGCAGGTTAAAATATGCATGCTCATCTGTATTATGATACATACACCATCTCAACTGTATCTCCTAGCATCATTCCAACAACAGCATACAACTTGGTTTTTGTGACTCACAAGACAACCACGGCCTTTTAAGAAGCATAAAAATGTGATGGTAGCTGGGTAATTGTAAAATTGTCAAATCTGTGACAATTCTGTTCACTTTCTGATGTTTCCACGTTCAACCTATGAAGAGTGGTTAAAGTTCAGGTTAGTGTGAAAAGATTTTAATGATTTTAAGTCATGGTGATAAACTCTGCAAAGTTTGTACATCTCAAATAAACACAGATTCCAATATGAGAATTGTGAAAGTACTGCGCGGCAGACTCACTCATCAAGTCAGTGCACATAAAAACATGTCACATTTGATTTAACATTCCGCTTTGATTCAACATTCGTGACATGAACTTAAACAAGACCCTCTGCTGGCCTCCACCAGGCTGGCCGAGTGAGACTAACAAAAAGATCCAAAGCCAAGCTATTAAAACCGCATCTTTAGAAAATATTACAAAGCCAAGTGTTCTCTCCTCCAGCCCTCAAGAGAGCCTCTTGTGCCGTTATGAAACAAGCTGGAATGAGGAGAAAGAAACCCAGTAGCCTGAACTATGAGAAAGAGGGGAGAAAGAGGAAAGGAGGGAGATGGAGCCAGATGAGTGTTGGCGGCCGACTGTCTCCGTGTTGCCCTCCCCTGTCCCGCTGGTCAAGCCCGTGCAGCCAGACAGCGCTGAATGTCAGCCCACAGCACACAAACATTCCACCTCAGTCCAGCGGCCATCGCCACGGAAACTAAGCCTCCTCAACAGCTGTGTTATTGCTGGACTCCTGCCAGGAGGTGCTTGGCGCTGGGGTGGAGTGGACCAGGTGGGTGGAGTGGTTAATAAGGGGGAAGCTCTTCTCAGGGACGAGCATTGTAACACAGATAAGGGAGTTCAGGGAAGAGAGGGCCCTCTGTTCACTTTTTTCATTGGTCATACGACTGCAGAAGAAAATTCGCCTTACTTTGGCTCAGATGTTCTGCTCACACTGTAGACAGACGGGCAGGCTGGCGCCATTTTGTTGGTTGTGGAAGGCCTGTCTGCCGTTCGGTTGCTCCGCTTCCTTGTCTCAGCTTGTTAGATATGGATCTTAGTAATACCACTCTGCTTGAGCTATTCTAGGAATCATAAACTATCCATGTTTTTAAAATGAAATGGAAGAAAAAAGTCTTTAAACCACCTGTACAACCTATAAATGTTTTGAGTATGAAGACAATAACTGCATCTTCGTTCTACTACTTCTCAATTTGAGAAGGAGTCTATTAACTATCTTGTGCCTATACTGCAAGGTTATTATTTCTAAATTCTGACTAAAAAATTAAAAAGTTGATTTATATAAACAGGTTTTTCTACCCATCCCACCCTGTCTTAGTTGGGAACTCTTCCAGGCCTATGATCATACTGACACAATTGGCATCAGTGCAGGAAAACCAGAAGCTCAAAATGAAAAACGAGTCTGAAATGGTCAAAAAAAAATCCTGAGTGTATCGCTGCACCCCTTCCCAGTTTCTGCCGCACACTGTTTCAACCTTTTCTACATCTCAGAGCAGCTTGTGTATCACTCAGAGAGATCAGAGTGAGTCTGCAGCATCTGGCAGGGAGACCTGTCTGTGGTCCAGGCTGAATCACCGACTAGCCTGTCTGGCAGCCAGGCAGTAAACAACCCACAACCCCCTAAAACGTTTCCGCTGAGGCCAGGAATGCAAGCAGGCAAATGATACTGATGACTAGGCCACCATTATAACATGACTGTTTAGACTAGCCATGCCAGGAAGCATGGGTCATATAAACCCATACCCCCATCTTTTGATCTCTTCCTTGCTGTGTTGTTTCATCTATCACATCTATCACTTCTCCACTGATAGCAAATTGGCAGATGTTGAATGTGTGTCATGGTTTGCATGCATTTTCTATTACCAGCCCTCCTCTAGATTTGTCCTTGTCACAGTGCACATACTGTACCTATGTATCTATCTCTAGGTCTTCTGATCCAGTGCTTGAGGTAGTGAGACTGAAAGATGAAACTACTTTCCCAGGCCGGTGATCCCATCATTCATTAGTCTGCTTTATTTTCTTCCTAATCCCTTCTTTCAGGACCCCAGAGCAACCTGCCATGCTGCCAAGCCCCCTGCCTCTCCACTCCACTAGTCATCTCCTTCCTCCTCCTCTCATCCATACACTCTGACACACTACAATGCTGTAGGTCTACCTATCGACTTTGATATACTTTAGACACCGCTGTTTAATATTGGGTATGCACAAAAGAAACTGGGTGTTAAAAGGAGCCACCGAGAGGCGCCCCAGTGGCTTACCATGTGGAGCGCATACCACTTAATACTGGGGCTGGTTTGGCCGTGGTGACCTGGATTCAGGTCTGGCCCCGGCCTTTTACTCCATCTGCCCTGTCTTTACTGTCTCTCTCCACTGTGTGTCTGGTAAAGCACAAACGCCAAAGAATAATCTTTAAAAATTAAAGCCTAAAACAGCTCAGTAAGGGTGCCAGGCTCAAAAATTGTAACAGCTACTATCACTGAAAGAATTTCTCAGCCAAGTACTCAAACGTCCCTCAAATGCCAAAGTCAACTGTAACACACACCGTAACACACTATTTCCATGTGGCTGAGTGGGGCGCTCTTTAACATGGTGTCTTGTTCAAGCACTGACGAGATACAGAAGCTGACAAGTCTTTGAAGAGGTATGCTACACCACAATGGGTCAAAAAGCAACGTGGTAAATGCACAATACATGTCCTCATTAATGTGTCAAGTTACAGCACTGTCTCAGTCCCTCGATAAGTGACGACAGTGCTAGGAACAAATGTATAGCAACACTGGTACAACCGCTAAAATACAAGGTGATCTCACACGAAAAGTATGTAAATCACTTGGTTCTTGGCTATCAGGGATTTCATTTCTCAGAGGCTGCCAACTATGAAAACAGGTCCAGATTACCATTCTCCTCTCTGTCCGTCTCTTTATACCTGTCTCGAGCATGCCTGTCAAGCCCTTGTCGCAAAGCCACAAGGGTCTATATCGCTATAGAGGTGCAACAGCAGGACATCCATCATTGTTTGCTGCGTAAAAGAAATCCAATCTACTGAGGAGAGACAAAGAGGCGCATTCCTGCGGGTTGCTCATGCATTCCCCACAATGGACCCAACTGAAAACAGACAATAGCCTGCCAGGACGCCTTGCAGGGACAGCAATTTAAGGAACATATTAGGAGTATTAGTGCTCAAGTTAGAATGACTTCACACTTGGATTTCCAATCAGACTGACTGCACGTGACAAAATTGTGTGAATATTTCAGAGGCTGAGTCATGGTACACTGCAAATATTTGCCTACAGATTGCAAAACAAAGGAAATAAAAAAGCACAAAATACAAACACTGAATTTTAAAAAACAACCCTAGACCTGAAAAAACTACATTTACACACATTCACATTGTAAATAACATGTGAAAACAACACCAGTGAGTAGCAATTAACCAGACCCGGAATACAATAAACCAAGTAGATAATGAATAATTAATTTCTCATTAATTAATACAGCTTCAATAGCTTCTCCATCTCTTAAGAACTATTTTGTGGGCACCAAATCACTTGTGACCCAACGCAGTTTCTTACAGTGATGCGCACAGTCGGCTGGGCCTCGTTTTTCAGTCCCTACATCATGAAAACCACGTCCCTACAGTAGAGACAGAAGCCGCTTTTCCTTGATTCTGAATGAATGAATGAATAGGAAAGCCTCAGCTCTCACCTATCTGGTTGTACACCTTAAAGGCGATGTCAAACTGCAGGATGACCAGCAAGAACTGGAACCAGGGGCTCATCTCCTTGTTGGGCAGAGGAATGTGGACAGCAAAAACGATGTTGTTGGCCTCGATCTTCTTGGCCATGGCCTCATCAAAGGTCCGGATCTTGTCGCATTGGTTCGGGCCCCAGGGCATGAACCACTTGGTGCTCTGGTGGTGCTTCACTGTGTCCACACACTTGGTGGCAAGGTAGTGGATCGCTGTGGTGGGGCTTGGCGCTGAGGGGATGAACACAGAAGGGAGAGATCTTAGGATGGGTGTCATGTTGAAATTCTGCAGCAAACTTCTACTCAAAGATTGAGAAAATAATCAGGAGAAAAACATCAGATCAATAAAACTCGAGCACATGCATGAAATTGTACATCAACAGCAATATGTTCGCAACCACAGGCAATGATCAACAGGTTGGGTTTGAGCAAGAACCAGACCAAAATCAAAACGCCGCAGCAATTACTTTTAACTGTGTTTAGAAAAAGCCTGGTGGCGCCGCTCTCACTTTGAAGTAAGTGATCAGTGGGGAAATATCCTGAAAGCACTCAGGCACCAATTAAACTGTATACTCAAAGAGATTCATGAGCTCAGTGAGACTGGTGTTTGTAGTCTCTTGTCACTGGATTTCAGAGGTCTGTGGAAAAGATCTTTGATTATCATGCAAACAGCAAAGTTTTGGTGTCCCATCGTAAAGGCCTGAGGTCCAATGGGAACCAGATCAGAGTGGATTGATGATACTGGTATACCTGAAAGCTAAACCCACACAACAAAGACGTGGCAGTTAGATATTTGAGCTCAGCGTGTTCCAAGAACCTATTAGAGAAATTATGGCCTTGGATTTCCCCTGTATTTCCTAATACTGCGTACAACAGGCAACAGGGCCAAATTCAATCGCGCTCAATTCAGTTCAACTTTATTGTCATTATACTGTGCAGAGTACATGTACAAGGAGGGTGGTATCAACCCAAGCAGTGAAGTCTTGATGTGGAAATGCCTTCTTAAACTCAATAAAACTAACAATTTTAGACCAACATTGCCTTCGGAGAGTTTTCAAAGTTCTTGGCTTTTGATAGTTTGTGGTGTTGCAGCCTGAATTCAAAACCGATTAAATGAAACTTTTTTTTTTTTTTTCTTAAAGACAAGTGCCGATGCTGTCGAAGGGGACCATGTTATTTACTTGTTTTTGTTTTTTTATATATATAAATTACCTAACAGTAAAAAGCTGAAGCATCAACACTGGCCCAAGTATTAAAATTCCTTCACAGCGACACTCCAAATTGAGTTATGATGCATCCAGATTCCTCCGAGTATCCTTGAGGCATTTTTACGACTTAGCTGGATTCCACCTGTGGCCACTTAAATTGAACGAAATGTTCTGAAAAATCATTTAGTTTGACTGTGTGCATGGCAGACAATCCACTAAAGAATAATGGGCAAACTGTGGAGATGGACAGACAAGGAAGCACTCATCTCAGGAATGGTGTAAGACAACAAAGAATTGAGAGTTCAAAGGAGCACAGCAGGCCCTGTCACTGGTATCGGAAAATAAAGAACTAGCCAGACTCTTTCTTCGCAAAGAAGGAACTTGGACAGGGAGGAGACCAAAACATCAAGGCCGTATCTGACAGAACAAGAGCTACTTGGCTGCAATGTGAGATCGCAAGTCAAACCAACACTTCACGATCTGAGTCGTATGGCAGAGAGGGAAGAACGAGAACGAGCTCCATGAAGGCAGCCTGGAGTCGGCAGAAACAACATGAAAGACTCCCAACATCAAGCAAAAAGCTCCAGGGTCTGACAAAAACAAAAATTAGACTGTTCAGCCATGCATTATGTTGGGGTGGAACAGGAAATCGATGATGCGATTTATCACAATACTATAATGATACACTTGTGCCAAGTATTGATATTTGAGTTTTCAACTTAATTTGCACAGATTACACATTTGAATTACTATGAGGTGTATCTGTTCCCTGCTTTTAGGCATTTTAACCGGAACTGTTGGGTCATGTTCATGTTGCAGACACTGTGCATACTGAAACACAGAAAAACATAATTGATCCTGCTTATTGAAAATTATTTTGCCTTTTCCTGGGTAGTTTTTCTTCTTCGGTTACTTGTGATGTATAATAGCCAACTACCTGACTAATATTGCATAGTGCAGATTCGCTTGTATCATGAAACCATTGTTAACGTGGGTAAATATATAGTGCTAGAATTGGATCTCGAGCTACCTATCAATTTCCACCCCTTGCATCATGCAGAGGTGCAGAGTCCCAATATAGATCGGCCATTTGTGGTCTTTATTTATTTTTCTTGTGACATTAATGCACTTATTAGCAAAATCAGAGACTATATTTGGTATCTATAGTGTCCTAGGAGAATTGAATCGAGGGCAACTGGACGTATCACTTCCAAGAGGCTTCTTCAGCTCTGACTGACTGGTGGGGAGTCCCAGGTATTTAAGCTCTGTGCGGTCGTTATCAAGGTCACTTGGTGCGTTAGTGCTCCTGGCTGTCGCTACAGTAACTGCAGTCACCTGATGCCAATTGTAAACTCCTGGGAATGACTGCCTTGGTGACTCCAACAATTCTTCTGACTGTCATTGCAACAGTCAGGAGTACTAATGAACCAAGTGACCTTGATAACGGCCCCACAGAGGTTACATACCTCGCACTCCCAACCAGTCACTCAGAACTGAAGAAGCTTCTTGGATTCGAAGTGAAAAGTCTTCAAGAATCTTTCAACTAAGTCCAGCTACCCTCGATTCAACCCTCCTTGGACATTGCTAACATCAAATCTAGTATTTGATTTTGCAAATAAGTGCAGTAACGTCACAAGCAAAGTAAATAGAAGTGATGGCCTATATTGGGATTCTGTCGGTCTTTGCGTGATTCAAAGGGTGGTAATCAATGGATAACACGTACAACCAAGTCCAGTTGCCCTCGATTCAACGCCCTTTGGATAACCATGACATGAGATGACTGAGAGCCTTCACAGATATGTCTGTGGCTTCCAGTTTTTCGACTGCATCACCCATCTAGCACCACTGGAACAATAAAGCCTGGTGGCGGCAGCATCAGGCTTTTGGATGGAACTGATTTCAGTGGCAAGGCCATTGAGACTTCAAAGAGTACATGGAAACTGGACCCAAATATAAACAAATTTGCGGGGACAACCTCCTTAAAGTGGCAAAGACCCCAGGCTGATGTTAAAAGCTTCAAAAAGAATATGAAAGTCCTTAGGTTGTGCAACAAGAACGCCAACATGAGCCCTTTTGAAAAATTATGGAGCAACTTGAAGATAGTTGTTCAGACGCTGCACACATCTCAGTTTGAGCAAATTTCAACAGGAAAACGAGAAAAAAAATGTAATTCTAAAGGCACAAAGCTGACACATTAAATATAGCCAACAAGACTACAGAAGACTTTTCTGTATTTTTAATACATTTGCAAAATGTTGAATTCAGGCTGCATTATATATCCCATTCCCACAGTGGTACAGTCATGAGAAGCAACAACTTTAGACTAAACATGATGGCAAGAACATCACAGAGGTAACCCAAACTGATGATACTATGGCTGGCACACGTGCAGCAATAATTACTGATCCCACCGGTTTGTGAAGCTGAATAACAGTTTGTGGTTTTGCAGACGGTCTTGATTACTCATCTACCCATCTAATTTTATCTACTGACTTATAACAAAGGCAAATGCCACCAACAGTATAAACACCTTCAGGGATTCAGATGCCTTTATCATTCCACCATCACGAAAATGAAACCAGACTAAATTCAAGGAACCTTTAGTCATGTTTGTGTGTTTCCTGTATTTTGTCTAAGTGGGGCATCATCACAACTCAAGCAAAGAGGAATTATATCCTCACCGCGAAAGGCACATGCACAGTGAGACAGAGGACACACCAAACTGAATTAAACCCAGTTATCTGGAACCCCTCAGAGTTCAATTATCTAGTGACCCTGTGAGTCCAGCAGCACACCGGCTCCTCCAGTCTCCAACGCAGTGTGTCCAGAATAATGGCCGTCCCCTCAGCCCGCTGACCCCATGCCGTGTTCCTGGGTTTGTCGGGAAACAAGGGGAGAAAAACCCCTTTCTACTCAATTACCCCCGCCGCCCCCGGCCACCGAGCAAACACAAAGGAATCTGGCTTCATTAAAACCATCTCAGCCAGGAACGAACCAAACAAGCTAATTTATCACCAGCCATCTAGCGAGCGAGAGAGCGAGAGACAGACAGAAAGAGACAGAGAGAGAGAAATGTTTAGGAGCTTGGGAGGTTTTCCAGATTGAGTCCATAAGAAAGATAGGCATCTTTAACATGGCCTCAACTTCTAGCAACTGTGGTTACCAGTATGTGTGTGTGTGTGTGTGTGTGTGTGTGTGTGTGTGTGTGTGTGTGTGTGTGTGTCTCAATGCAAATGAAACAGGCAAAGAGGAGCGGGGAGGAAATGTGAATGTGCTGGGAGGGTGTAGGGATTTGGGGAGCAAGGGAAACACAGAGGGAGAGAGAGAAAAAAAGGAGTGAAAGGAAGGTAGAGAAAGAGATGCTGCCTGGGGCCACAGAGCAGACAGACACTATATGGGAGGAGGAGGAGGAGGAGGAGAAG
>OMLB01024035.1:11654-37218 GCA_900302555.1 Myripristis jacobus
AACTGACTTGACAGCTGACTTCTCTACAAGCCGATTGGCTGTTGAAACATGCGTTTTATATTCTAAACCCAGAGACTGGCAACTTGACAAGCTGAGTTGCAGATAATAATAATAATAATAATAATAATAATAATAATAATAACTTAGATTTATATAGCGCCTTTCAAAACACCCAAGGATGCTTTACAAAACAAAGAAACAAATCAAATGAAAACAACAGACAGAAAGAACAAACATCACAAGAAGAGCCAAAAGAGAAACTAGCGTAGCTAACAGAGACCAAAAGCCAGAGTGAACAGATGTTTTTTGAGAGATGATTTGAATGAGTCCAGGGTAGGGGCGTGACGTATCTCAGAGGGGAGGGTGTTCCAGAGGGTGGGGGCAGCAACACTGAAGGCTCTGTCCCCAAAGGTGCGTCGGCTGGTGCGAGGGACCACGAGCAGACCCATGCGGAGTGTGATGGTGAAGGAGGTCGGATAGGTACCGGGGGGCCAGGGAGTGGAGGGAGTTGTAAGTGAAGATGACAGATGACACAACCGGCCTGTTTGAGTGGAGCCGAGATGGACCAGTTCACACCACTGCAACTTCTCCCTGCAATGCTCTAAAACAGTTTAGTCTCATTGTGAATTTTTGGTCTAAACAAATCTTTAGGAGGACTCATCGACACCCTTTATTGTGTTGCAAAATCTGAAAGGTTTGGTTGGTTGGTTGGTTTCATAACAGTTTGTCAGGTGTTTTGCTTTTTTAAGCGCATTGGACTACACATATTGCTAAAAGAATATGACTGCCAATAACAGTATGGGGTAACAGCTATCTTCATGATCCCCATAAGCATACTGCAGGCTCACACAGGCTGGATCCTTACTGTGGGAAATGAAAATACCCTAGTCATAGTGGAACTGGGGTATTGGGGAGAATAGGTCAGTGGTGGAGAGAACAGAGCGCAAGTATGAGGTGTGGATAGTATACACGAGTGCAGCAAAGACCAAGTAAATCCAAGACAGTTTATTGTGTTGTTATCATGTTGTTTTCCAATAAATCAGATGCTGAATGGCAAAAAGCGTACAAACACATACATTCTCCTTGTAGCACTCTCTTGCAGCTACAGTCGCCATGAGGATTACAGAACATTAGAGAAATGTACTGCAAGGACAGGCATGCAACAGCTGAGTGTTTGTTTGGAACTGGTTTCAGTGAATATGATTAAAAAGTAAAATTTGGGTGGGAGAGGGAGATGAATTGGGCAAAATGCAGAGAGCTAAAAACAAATATGTTATTTAAAGCTGCACTAGGTAAGATTTTTCTGTAAAACTGCACCTGTCTTATTGGCTTAGGTCATCTCTCCCCAAAGGATGTGACTGATCAAAACTTGAGTCTGAAATACAAAAATGTCTCCTAAACAGCAGCAAGTGAGTACTCTATGTCAGATCTCTTGCCACACTCTTTTGATATAAAGCAGTCACAGACTGGTGGGTAACATGAACATGTTGTATAGTTTACTGACATCTTGGTACTTTATTTTTATGTTTTTAGTCCACAAAATGCAAACAGCTACCCTCCTCTGCCATTTGAGGCAAATTACTTAGTGTATCTTAAAATTGAACATGGCAAGACCCATTTAAGTACATGGTTAGTGTAAGGGAGCAGTAGGAATCCAAATTATAGGCCTGCAGTGGGGTTAATGATGCGGTTTCCCCCATGCTGATGATTGAATGATGTGATTTTTTTTTTTGATTATTCCTAGCCATTATATTTTGCCATCCAGTGACATTTTGTTCAACATGCAAGTCCACATTGAAGCCACCTCTAAAAATTAGAGTACATCAGCACATGACTAACTGTTGACAGACAATTGCCAAATCCTTGTATGAATTTTGAGCTATCACATCATGATGGACAGAACAAAGTGCTAAAACACATTAATACACTGCACAGTCATAAAATCTGGTTACACAATGCACGATGTTGAGATAGCTGTGTGGGTAATGAAATGCTGACATTGCCCCTGCCATGCTGTCATGCCACAATTACTTGCTCCATTAAGCAGAGCAGTGGTTTCAGTGCAGTGTTGCATTGAAATCATTGTTACGGGGTAATTATTCTCTTCAGGGGAAAGATCAGCGATGTGACTTTCAGTCAAAATGACGCACTTCATATCCTGGCTAATGATTGGATTACTCATAATGTGTTGATGGATTATCATGTAACCCAGCTTGGACCTGAACATGGAACATCAAGCTGCGGAGGCAAAAAGACACATTTTTAAAATTTCAGGTGCTGCATCCAAAGTCGCCTTTAGTAGTAGGGAACAACTCCTGCAGAGAGCTACGTATGTAAGACTATTTTGTGCTGCAGTTTCTAAACCATACTGTGTGTCATATTGATAAGAAGGTAAGTGGGGTTTGATTAGAAAGTTGGCAGGAACACCAACGAGCTACAAAGGGCATTTCGGGGGCATCCTCCCCTGGGAGAATATGTTGTGAAATTGAGCAGCTAAACCACCATTTCCAAAATTTTGAGGCTAATACTATGCCTTTTAATGTCATGAAATGCCTCATTCAGTCAACAGAATAACCCCTGCTATATCCATTATCCAAATTTTTTTATATCATTGGGTTCTGTCAAACTGATATACGTGTCTCACTCAAAGTCTAAAGCCTTGCTTGAGGCTCTGTGTCTTTGTGTGCTGCTTAATGTGCTGCTGCCTTCAGATGACTGTAATAACACAATCATGCAAAAAAAAAAAAAAAATGTTTTGGAAAAAACATGAGTATCTGAGTGTTGGGCTACTGCTCCTGCTGTCAGCCCTTCTGTTGTTGCCAACTCACAATTGTACCAAGTCTTCAATTTACCCAGTTTACGCTTCATTAATTACCTAAACTGTGACTTTTTTTGTCATTTTTTTTCTCTGCTATTATGTGACCCTGTCAAGACATCTCCGTTGCTCACCTGCTCAGTGCTCAAATTATCTAAGGTTATAGAGGTTGGTGGCAATAGGAAATGTTACTATCAATAGCAATAGGCTATTGATAGACTGACTTACGGCAGTAAAGCCTGAATATACTCAGCAATATATCCAGGTAATAATATTGTGATTACCCTGGTAAATTCACTACTAGTTTTATCACCTCATCAGGCTTCTCTGCCTCCTGTCATTCCCCTCAAAATAATCCCTCTGTGATATTCTATCTTTTGATTTGTCCATATTCTGAATGACAGCCTACGACAGCCAATGCAATTGTCCTAAGATCTATAATCTAGCTTCTGAGTGGTATGTCCTTCTGAATGACATGATGATATTTCAGCCTTCCTAAAAAAGAAAAAAAAAGAAAAAAAAATGTATGCCTATGCTCTAACTGGTCCGGTCTTGACACCCTGCAGTATGTCTAGAAGACATACCATGGGTTGTCATATATATGTGCACCAAATTTCATGTCATTTTCTCTGTTATTGTTATTATTATATTTTTTTCCTGTAATTGTGGTGCCCTTCTTGGGTCTTTCAGCCATCCACCAATTCATGCATCTGCATTCTCTCAGCCAGATCAGTGTCACTTTCTTCCAGCTCCTCCTGGTTCCTCCCCAGGTGCTCCCAGTCATTATGGAGATATCCATCCAGTGGGTGCTCTGCTCTGAGGCAGGTGTACCTGGTGTGTCTCCTAAGGAAGGCACCCAGGACCTTCTGTAGCACCCAGCTCCTCCAACCACACTGTAAAGGAACCTCCATTTCAGCGGCTTGTATCCAAAATCTCCTTAAGTAATTATTGAGAGCGTGTGACCAGAAGGTCAGTATGATGACTGACCATCAAAGATTATCTTTTACTTTGTGGCTTAGCTTGCTCTTAACAACCACAGTCCACCATAGCCACATTACTACAATACAACCAGCAGTCAATCTCACAGTTTAACTGGCCCTCATTTGAAACACCCTGAGATACCTTAAGTTCTTTGCTCGGGACAGCAGTAGAGTCATGCAATGCCCATTATTTACACATCATCACATCGCCCACTCAGACCGATGGCCGATGACATCGGAGGCAGGGAGCTACAGGAACTTTTGTACCATAAGTGGCCTGCTAACTAGCTGGCTAATATTTTGGAGAAGTTCCAAAAATCAGTCATTGTTGTTATGTACACTCATTTCAGTGATGTTTTGTAACTGCTAAGGTTTCTAATTTGTGGAAACTACTACTCTTGTCGGAGGCTGCTACTGACAGGCCACATGAGAGCAAAGTTCCCTTTGGTGCAGGGTTGCATTTGGGGGAAAACAACATCATTGTCAGGTAAGAATCTTTCACCTATTGCTGCATTCAAAAACTTTTTACTGACTTGAAACAAGATAAGTTAAGAGATTGTTTGGAATGATGTGTGTGAGCTGCCTTTGTGTGTGTGTGTGTGTGTGTCTATCTGTGCTTTGTCATCTCTCCTCTGCTGACTAGGCTGAACACACCTCTTATACATTGATTTTGGTATTTTGGCTAACAGCTACATTATAAAAAAAAAAAAGTTATTTTCAAAGCATTACACTGATGAAAAAAAAAAACTCAACATCCACACTTGCAAAAGCCATGCTGGTGCCAACATGTCAGCGCAACACCATCGGCTGGGCACTTCTATTATCAGGAGAGACCTATGGCCTCAGACATAGAGATGCACAAGTCTTTACTGCCATTACTGGACTACACCTCAGTAGAGCTTAAAGAACATCTACACATAGCAGAATTACCATTCCTTTATCACCAAACCTAAGAAACCCTCTACAGCAGGGGTCACCAACTCAGTCCTCAAGGGCACCCTGTCCTGCAGGTTTTGGTTTCAGCTCTGCTCTTGCACACCTGACTCAATTAAGGCCCACACATCTTCCTGCACACCCTGTTCAGGTAGATCTGCTTCAACCAATCAGGATGAAGCCCTTAAATGGATCAGGTGTGAAAGAGCAGAGCTGAAACCAAAACCTGCAGAACAGGGGGCCCTTGAGGACTGGGTTGGTGACCCCTGCTCTACAGTCATCATCTGGGCTTTAATATTCTGCTCATGATTGTCATTAACAGGATCAACTGTCCGTTCTCACTACCAACAGCTGCATCATTTCTGTGTACACAAAGCTGTCATGCTGTACGGGGCTACCAGAATGACCATCGGTTGCTCTTGTCTTACTCTCATTTGCAGATTAGGAATGAGACTGTAGACTGTAAGTAATAGTAGATGAAGTGAGCCAGACAGCACCCACTGATTTCTGACTGGTCATTTCAGCTTTTGCATTCAACCAGGCCAGTGGGGATTTCCCAGTGCTTCTGGAATGGATTTATTCACTAATGCACGCTAAAGGCAGCAAGAAAGAGTCTCTTAACTCAAGCCTGTTTGATTTTTTTTTTAAAAAGTGTGATTTGAGTGTTACAGCCTGCAGTCTGGCTTGACAGTAGCTAATGTTAGCTAAAATACTTGGCTAAGGTTTGGTTAAGGTTAGGGTTAGGGTTAGGTTAAGGTTAGGGTTAATGTTTGGGTTACAGTTAAGAAACCGATTGCTAGGAAACATTAGCTAATGTCTGTAAACATGTTAAAAACAAACTCCACTCACAGGAAAGACCATGTGTTTGATCCATCCTGCCACCCTGCCAATACCTCCTTATGTGGATTCTGTCACTCCATTTATATTATTTTATAATAATAATAATAATAACTTTATTTATATACACCTTTATTTATATACACCTTTCCAAACCAAGGTTACAAGGTGCTTTCCAATAAAAACAAATAACAAATAAATACAAATAGAACATTGATAGAGCAAGCTACTAAAAGATCCCATACAACAATAAAACATAATACAAGTACATAAAACAATGATAAAACAAGCTATTAAGAGATCCCATACAACAATAATAAAAACATACAAGTTACATTAAAAACCACTGGTTAATAAAAGGCCATATGATAAAAATGAGTCTTAAGAAGAGATTTAAAAGAAGAAACTTTTTATTTTATGTTAGTGCTGCTTCATACAACCATGTATATTTCTCACCTAAGTGATCCAAAATGTGACACTGACACACTTTCCTATCATGGACCAGCAGGTCCACCAGCGGGTTCGCCATCAGGGGCCATGACAGAGACACTAACAGCCCCAGGTTGTTGGCCACCATTGCTAGCTGTACTGCCTTGGTGTCTTGGTGCTGCTGTCTCTTGAAGCCAGAAAAAAATCAGCAGCCAGCACAAAGTCGACTGGGGGAATGGCCTGACAGAATGCATCAGATCTCCTTAAGACCCCAGTGAAGTTAGAGACTTTTCACATTTTAACATTTAGTGACACGGCATCTTACATTTGGCTTCAAAACATTAGATCCCGTGCCACTAAGTGTTAACCCTCCTTCTCAAAATGCTCCACCTAGCAACTCCATAGTCCTAATGGGACTCTTCACTACTCACATAGATAATGACTGAGAATGACTGAGGCTATGAGTAACATGATTGGGAGGAACAGCTTTCCTGATTGTATCCTGAGCAGCAGGAAGTCATTTGGTTCCTGTGCTCACCATGAATTGTACATAGCAAACTGTTCAAACACAAGGAGGATCAGATGTGTACACTGTACAAAGAACCTTGGGCCGAAGGTCAGTGAGTGCCATATGTTGTGGATACTTGGCTGACGACAGGATCATGGTGGTCCGCCAGACAGACATGGTAAACATAAATATTAGACTGTGCCGGGACAGCTGTGGAAGACTTTCACCTTCAAAAACTACCAGTCAGAGAATATTTTTTTGAAAAATATGAGACTACAGTGGTGAGTGCCGGTGATGCACTGATCAAAACTGGTTGAGTGGTGTTTGAAAGGATTGAATGTGACAGACAAGTGACTGAGTGAACAGACAGAGAATGATCCAAACTGCCATACAATTTCATCATGAGGGACAAAAAGCATGACAATTTATGAAGACACAGGAGATAAAGCCCTATAGGCACTCCTCCTATGGGCATTAAAACCTCAATTTCAGCCTCTTTGAAAGAGGCAAGTGGTTCTCTGATCTAGGATAAACTAACCATGGATTTTTAACAGGGTAAAAACTTGTCCTTCGTGCTACAGCACAGTCATATGAAGGCACTGGCCTCTTTTGTTACCTTCAAACTGCATAAAATTAATTTTAAAAAACAACATTTGGATCCCTTGGGTGCCACCTTTCAGTCCTACTGTCCCTAAACTGGTCTTGTATAGACGTTCATTCAAGAGACAAAAGACAGGATTAGTTCTTGCACCTAGGGATGATGGTATACATTAGCTGATAACACTAATGAGGAAACCTGACTCTGGCACTCAGGTAAAATCCATTTCAAAAGGGAAAGGAACATGTTGAAAGGAACTGGAGGAAATGTGATTCTATAATAAGACTGCGTACGTGTCATTTTTTTCAATCTATGTTATATACAGCTAATTCTCATTGGTATCTTGCCCATTAGCACTGATAGCCTAAATGAAAGAGAGGTGGAGGCGGGGGAAGAGGGCATTAAGCCATATCCAATTTTTCTTGTTTCCCTGTAGGAACTGTATGTCCTTCAGGTCACCTTAATTAATTTGAAAGCTTTTGTCAACATTGCTTAACACTCAAGGTGGGCAATAATGTGAGAAATTAAAGGTTTTGAGTTAGTTTCTACTTGTTTTTACTCCTTACAATGACTGAAAGAACTGATAACCTGTTTGTTATGGATGCAAGTCCAAGATTCATGTGATCTGGCAATAAAGAAAATTCATTGTTTTCATATGGTTGTACATTTGTCTCTCTTTCTCAGTATCAAAGCGTTTTAAGCAACTCCAAGAGATGACTTAAGGCCTCTGTAAATTACGGGTGTGGGTGAAAAATAAAGGGAGGTTCTTGATTGATTTTGAAGTAACGAAGGGTTCCACCTTGATTTATCCTTCTTGGGAAGAAAAAGATGTGACTATGCCTTTGACAAAGGCATAATGGCCATCTAAGCACAGAGTAAAAACATCAGTATAAATAATGTCAGAGTCCATATGATTCCAGTGGTTAATGGCATGCCTCCCCACTTCACAGCTTTGAGTGGATGTCACTTTTCCTGGTAATGGCTTCAAACCAAAATTAATTTATCCCCATGTCAGCTGCAACAATATGCAGAGGAACAAGTGACAAGTGAAGGTTATTAAGTTAAAATTATCTTTAATGTCTAATATCGTTATATGTATTTATATTTCAAATTAAACCCAATGGTTTTTCCATCGAACTCTGGCTGTTAGAAAGAATTTGTAATGTACTTACAGTCACTACTGAATGTAATTAAGCATGCATTAAAGCAGTAGTTTAGCTGTTTTAAATGAGTGCTGAAAAATCTCCTCTCACTCCAAAGATGGCTCTACTGTAGTTGGATAGACATTGTCCTCCAATTGTGAGCATTATCTCTGTCCTGCACGAGTAGAGCTCCTCTGGTTATCTTCTCCTGCACTGAGCCAGCTACCCTAATCTCCACTGACTTGGAACAATTCCTGGAGTCAGTGATGGCTGATAAATTATTAATTGATTTTGGTTTACCACATCCTGTGAAAGCACATTATTTCTTATTGTTCTCTGTGTAGCTGTAATAATGGATCTGTTCATTAACGGTTTCTGTGTGTTTGGGCTGTTTCAGCAGACTGCTGAACAATGTGTTCTCTCTAAACAAACTGCCTCTGCTATAGGGGTGCAGATGTTGTCCTCCAGCTCTATACAAATAAGAAGAAATTGGTGAAAATTGAGAATGTTGGCTTCAAATATCACTGTTACAAATCTAAGATTTATGCCTTTGATAGTTGAGGTCAAAGGATGGCATGAAGATGAGACTGTTGAGTACAAAGACAAGTTGGCCCCCGGTTCACCTCACTGCACTGCACATTTTTTTATTAAGGTTGGTTTTTTTTTAGGATTTTTTTTTTCTTTATTTGATAGTGACAGTAGAGGGAGACAGGAATGGCAGGAGAGAGAAAGAGGGGACGACATGTAGCAAAGGCTAGGGGCCAGATTCAAACCCAGGCTGCTGTGGTAAGGACACAGCCTTGATATGTGGTGCGTGTTTTAAGGTGAGATACGGGGCACCCACTGTTCTGCACCTTTTGTCCTCTGATGAACAAGCTTTGCATTATGGACTGTGGCCAGGACTTCACCTGGTATTGAAATGTGCCTGTTTGTATGTGTGCATGTTAGGAAACCTAAACCTGATGACATCAGGTGAAACAAAGAAAGTGAAAATAATCTTGCCATATCTCTAACATTTCCTTTCCCTAATTGAACTCAGAGGATGTATAATGTATTCTATGCACCTGTCATCTGTCAAACTTTGACTGGCCAAACATTAGCAAGTCTAGTCCTATTCCACAGTTTGACAGATCACTCAGCACAAGTCAGAAGTTTGTTTAAAAATCATATTCTATATTAAATTGGCCTATATAATTCAGTCACTCTATTGGTTATCTAATAGTTCTGAGCTGAAATTTTATGCAATAAATTCAACTGGTACCTCCAACAGGCTGGGACTGCAATAGGAATCTAGCACTAGGGACAGGGAACCAATCTGTGGCCAGATTGGCTGTGGGAAAACGGGACGAAAATTGCACATAACCCCAATAGCAATCCATATCACTCAAAGATAAAACTATACAAAGGGTACACTGATGACATCCTGTTATTTTGGGAGAGGACACAGGAGGAACTGATGGAGTTTGTGTCTTGTCTTAACAACAGCTCAAATTTTCTAAAATTCTCATGTGAACACAGCACTGACAAAATCAACAATTTGGATCTAGTCGGAAACAAGGATGGAACTGGAGACTGGATTTCCATCTACCAAAATATGTGGAGCACAACATAATATCGCATGCTATAAGCAATCGTCATTTAAAGGATAATGTCCCGGTTGGTCAGTTTTTGAGGTTCAAACGTAATTGCTCAGACCCTGAGGACTTTGACTCCAAAAAAAATCATCATGGCTTCTCGGTTCAAGGAAAGATTCTATGCCTCCAACTCGATCCAGAAAGCTATACAACGTGCCAATACCACCTTATGCTCAGATCGCCTATCCAACACACAGAGAACAAAGAACCCAATCGGCGTTTTTTCTCTACTGAAAATAATCACTGTGCATCACAAACAAAAGATATTCTCAAGAGAAACTGGCATGTGCTCCAAGCAGAACAATCTTTGAAGGACTTTTGCAAGCCCCCAACAACAACTGGTATGTATAGATGTCGTAACTGTGCATTTTGCAACAATACAACAAACATGAAATCATTCAACCATCCCCACACTGGCAGAAAAATTCCTCTCTGGGAATTTATAAACTGAGTCGACCAATGTGATTTACATGTCACTATGTTCCTGTCTAGTATATGTGAGACAAACCAAACACCTTAAACAGCAAATATCGGAGCACAAAACTGCAATTCGCACTGGCAGTATGGAGTATGAAATTTGTATGAAGCATTATGCTGATGCAAATTTTGGTTCACCTTCTTCATTAAAATTCTGTGGGATTGAGAAAGTCATGATGGCCACTAGAGGAGATGATGTGTTAAAGAAACTGACCCAGAGAGAAATCTACTCAATACTATGACACCAAATGGACTTGATGACGGTTTTAACCTAAAATGTTTTTTAGGATTCAACTGTTTGTAATCCTTTGAAACTCACAGATGTGATCACTGATCACCATCCTCAATAGTTAATCAGTAAAGGCCAGTAGAGGTGTTTTTTGTAGATCCATATTGCACACTTTTTGAATATTGGATTTTGGGTTTAGCTCTCCCCTGGAAATCATTCTGTTGCAGTGCAGCCTTCTCCTTCAACCGGCTTGGTGTTTCCTGCTGGGCTACCAGTTGGTTAAACTCGTTCAAATAACCAGGAGGGCTGCAGCTCAAGGGAGAAAAAATGTGATGGCCTTATGTTTGCTTCACATGAAACAACAGTGAATTGAGTACAGTGTTTCGGCTTGGTTGAAAATGGAGGGTAATTACTGACCAGTCGCTCACAGATGATACTGTGGTCTTCTGTGTTCTTTTGCCTCATGTGCCTCAAGAGTCAACAGCAAAAACTGACTTCATCTCACTGTTTTAATTCTTAGGCCATTTATTTTTGTCATTGGACAGGTTTGAAAAAATTTACTCACTACTGAGAGATGCTTGAATCAACTGTAAAAATCTGTAATATGTGAAATAAATCTGAGTGATAGAACTATAACAAACTTGGTGCTGTTCTTCCTCACATGCATTCATATGCATCTCCTGTGGATCATGCCTATTTTCCAAAGACATCTTAATTTGTAATAAAAAAGTGATCTGTTTTACATATGTATGTATACCAGTGATCTATGTCTGAGAGCTATCAATCATAGTATGACACATGTCCACAGAGGCCCATTTGTCAATCAACAGGCAGGACATTGGGACAGTGATGGATGGGAATGGAAGGAGGGAGAGTGAGTTTACTTGTCGTCCAGCTGACATGATTGGATGTATGAGGCAGTAATCATTGAACTCATCAGACTGCTATGGAGCGATGTCCTTTCAAAATGTAAAACAGATTCCAGGCACACTGAAATATCCAACATTAACCTCTATGTAAATTACACAGGAGAGGAACACTGTTTGGCTTGAGGTAGTAATAGGCTGGAAACAGAGAGGTGCTCGCTCGCTGGCAAGGTGCTGATGAACTGAAAAATTCCAAGCCACATTCGCCTTCGAAAAAGATAAAAAGCCTTTATTAACTTGGCCACATGGCAAGATTAAAAAGCTGTAAAAGCGCCAATATGTTGCCGTACACAGGTGTGGTGAATAAAGACAAGCAAATAATGGACAACACCATTTCTATATTTAATAAGGTGTGATGTTCTTGCTGTTGACAATACTCAGTATTATGAGGATATCTCAAACAGATGTTTCATCACACTAGGCCAACTTTGCATGTATTTGAATGAACACAACCTATTTTCATTTCAAAAAGCCATAACTCTGATTTGTCATCTACAACCTCTGCGTCCTTCCTCTGATACTAAATTAGATTCAGGAGATTAACTCAGGAGGGGGAAAAAAATCGAAGACATCTGCTGTTCCATGATAACCAGTGGATCTATGTATTGTGTGGTATGCAGATAATTTGTACACCACTTATGCAATGACCTTGACTATTTTTCAGGGTGACCTCTAATTTCCAATGGTGCCAAGCCTACTTCTCATGCGGGAACTTATACACATTGTTTAATTACAAATGCAATTCTTAAAATCATACGCTTTGTTCACTTACATGTGCATAGAAATGTTCATATATATTACTCCTGTGCATATGTTAGTGAATCAGGATCATTTTAGACTGGTAGCAATCACAATCAGTCATTAGCATACTACCATATGTATGCTGCTTTGGATAAAAGCACTGCTAAATGTCAACTGTAATTAAATTGTGAAATGTAATTGCAATTGTACTGCACCCCAATTTCTCTATGTACAGGAAGCTGTCCTGGACAGGTATAGTGATGGATAGAAATACTAAGCCACTGAAAAGAAGAGATTCATGGGTCATTATGATAAAAAAGCAGCAGGAATAAACTTCCCTAATGCTGCAAGCAGATTTTCCACAGTATGTATGCAACTGGCACACCTGCTTGGAGAGCTTATACAACCTGCATATGCTGAGATTCCTGTTAATGTATCAAAAGTTTCTACTGCTACAGTGACATGTTGCTGACAAGGAAAAAACAAAACAAAACAAACAAACAAAAAAAGTGACGCAATTTTTTTTTTTCTCTAAAAATGGGCTGTCACACACCACGAGCATATCGTCATATCCACAATAAAAAGCTGGTCAGCATGTAGAATTGATGGAACTGATGTTAAGAAAACTTTCTCGGGGTGCCAAACAGATAAATAAACAAATAAATTGTATTATCATTTTATTATTATTGCTGTCATGAGTAGTACCAGTAGTAGCAGTAGTAATAGTATTTCACATTTTTAAATATGTATTTAGACCTTCAGACATTTGTGCTGCGTTGCATCTTCCATATCCGCCGTTGGATCAGATTCCAATACAATCCAACTGGACTTAATCCCAGTTTCCTATCAGGAAGCAAGGTCAGACGTTTCTCATATTGTGATGAACTGGCAAGATTCGTCTGGTTTACAAGTAAAGGACTGGAGCCTAATCCAGTGTTTGGGAAGCAACCTAGACAAGTTGGCAGTCCATCACAAAGCCAACACAGACACACAGACGTTCATTGACACTCACAATCCTGGACAACGTAGAGTCTCCAGTTCAGTTTATTTACATGTCTTTGGAAAGCAACCTGTAGGGCAACCTTGAGCACTTGAAGGACAAGTATGTGGAAAACATGCAATCATGCAGCCAGTAATGAGTCACTGTTGTTTCAGGGATGCGTTCAGTAACTGCCCGTCATCACTAATTACATGCAGCCATTACCTCTTACTGTGAGGCAACAATACTGACCACTTTGCATCTGTGCTGAATTTAAAGGCAGAATGAGTAGGATTTTCCTAAAACAATGTAATGACTCGTACAAACACAATCCGTCTCAATCATCACATAGGCCCCATTAGAAGTGTGTGTTGGTGTGTGTATCTGCAGAGGTCCTGCCCTCCGCCTGGATTTTCTTGTTTGTCTGTGCTCGGGACTCCTTTGGACAGCGCACATTGCCAGATCAATGGCATGACGTCCAATAGGAAGCTTCGAAAATTGCATACCGTGGAAAAAAAGGAAATACAGCAAGGATGAACACCAAAAACTGCTTTCTGTTGGATAAGTAGATGCCAATTTTGTTTTCCTAGGATGTGATGCAATGTTTTACACCTGTAATTATTAATACTCATTAGATTATTTTTGTACGAGTCTATGCTTTGTTTTGTTGGGAAATCCTATTCATTCTGCCTTGAAGTGTATTGTCTGTTATTATGAGATTTGATTGTTCATCTGTTCATCTATGGCTGTTGTTCCGTTCAACATATTGATTTTCAGCAGGAGAGCGTACATGTGTGCCTCCATTAAAGCTGATAGCAATCCAGACTTAAACTACTCCACACAGAGCTCACTTGACAGTCTCACTATTACAGAGCATATGCTCACACAGTGGATGAGGGAGCCTTTAAATCGTCTGTTGTCCCCAGATAGAATGTGAGAACACATAAAGAGCCAGCATCAGGATGCAGAGGATGATTAAAAGACAATGACACTTAATATGCAGTCCTCAGGAGCTTCCCAAGGACCCTGCTGTGTCCTCTCATTCATTTGATACAGTGATGTACAGTGCATCTCTTGTCTATCCATCTCTCCCTCTCTCCATTACTCTGCAATGTCAATTTGTGTGAGTGTAAGATATGGCATTGTCAGTACGCATGATAGGACCACAGTTCCCAAGCTATGGGCTCTCTGGAAATTAGAAATCATTTCTCCCCCTATGGAAAGAGGCTGCCTATTGTACGAATCACTGCCTCACTGAAAACTTGGTCGGCTGACATGCTATTGTCACTGAGAGAGGATGGAGATTTCTGACCTATTGAGACTGCACCACACAATTGTGAAAGCCAACTGTTTGTTCTTTGTTCCAAAGAGGGGAGGTAGGAAGAAATGAAGTAAAGTGTGCAAGACAAAAAAAATTATGTGTTCATAAGGCATCAAAGCTATTTTCCTTTCTCTGAGATAAGATGAAAGGGGTGGAAGAGAGAGAAAGGAAGAGTCAGCCATGCGTAGCATTGCCTCTTCAATGGGAGCACAACTCTACATCACAAACAGCTAGTAAATGGATACATATACATAGTGTTATGATCCTCGTGCAATCCTATTACTGTACTGCAAGGAGGATAGAGTGGGACTGGCTTGAGACCCTGAAAGTATTGGTCTGTTTACCCAGAAACCACAGGAAAAAGACCAGGCAACTCTTTGCATATTTTTGCTGGGGTAACTGTAGCGTTGCATTTTACAGTTTCACACCTGCATACAGGGTCACCAAGATTTGTTGCAGTCCTGTTCTGCTCATCAATCCTGCCAGCTGAACCCCCTCTGGCTTCTAGCCTTCTCTTTTAACATTTGTAAAGGACTGCACTTGCATATTTTTCATGATTATTATTATTATTATTATTTAAAAAATCCTTCAAAATTGCCGTCTCATTGTCACATGTAGAGTTTGAGTGGCCTTAAGGCACACATTGGCATAATAAAATAACTTCTGGACAAAAAGTCTGCTAACAGTTTTTCTTTTTTCCTTATTCCTTATTCCTTTTTTTTTTTTTTTTTTACCTAAGAGAGCTATTCCTCTCACAGAGCTTTGTGGTGTCCAACATCTGAAGAAGTCTGCTGTCCTGATTTGAAGGTCACACCACAGACTGTGCCCTAGATGAAGCTCTTGCTGTGAATAACTTCTCATAAAAAAGCTCCATTGAAGACTAATGACTCCATTCATGCACTGAGCACCAAATCCATTCAGCCCTACAGGCAGTAGATTGGTAATCTAAACTTTAAAATGAGTATGTATGAGAGCTATGAGAGCCTGGCGCTTTTTAAGGACTCGAGAGGTTTGTGGTTGTAAGGCGTCACCCTCTCCTCTCCTCACCCAACAAAAGGTATAAAGGTCAAAAGAGGTCGCTGAGGTTGTCTGGCCCACTTTTTCCAGCAGTTAATATTCACTTTAGTAGCTGCATGTCTTAAGTTACAGATGAGTATACATGCGTGAGTACAATATTTTAATCAAAGAAAAAAAATGCAGGCAAGAAAAAAAAATCATTTGATCATATTGTGTGCAAGAATGTGCAATGCAAATACACACATATATACATGAATCTTTAAAAGTTATTGTTACCTGTGCACATGTGGGTGGGACCTGAATTGAGAAACTATAAAATACAATCACTGCTTCAGATAGTCCAAATATTACCCACTATGCACAAGCTAACAAACAACAAAAAATGATCAGCCCTTTACTTAATTAAGTAACAATTACAATATTTTACTCAAATTCACAATGAATAAAAAACCGGTATAAAAAAAATGACACAAACCATCCAGTAACTGTGTTTCCTCTCTTAAAACAGCCCTGTAGCCCTTTGTTCATCCTAAAGAAATAAAAATTAAACACATTCATGACAAAATGAAGCTTTGAAAGGAACTTGTGACTCTGCTGTTTTCCTTGAAAAGACTGAATTAATCAGGCGCACATACTGACAGCCCTGAAATGTCAGACCTTCTCAGTTATCATTTCTTTTGTGCCTATAAATTAAAGAACAAAACACTTGTCTGACTGTGAAAAATACACCAAATTACAAAAGGTGTTCTCACAGAGCAACCCCAAGGGGAAAAACATACAAATTAGGAGCAACAGGGGCAGATAATTTCATTGTACACACCTACGCTTTGCAATAAATCAAATTACGGGCATGACAAAAGCATCTTTCCAGGGAAGCAAAGAGGAGAGAGTCAGTACATTTACAGGGTCTTTTCGCACAGTATCCAGCAGTTAAATAAGGGGCAGGATTGAGGACAGGGTCATCATGTATTGTCCTCTTTGTCCATTCACTTGTCCATCTCGCAGCATTGGTCTAATGGAGAAAATGCTTTCTGATAAATGAGGTTGCACAAAGGAAACGTTTTTCTGGCCATGGTCCATACGTCTGATATTAAAACTTCATTTAGCAGTCATGCAATTGTTGTTCCAGGGCTATGAAGTGAAATGGGGGGTTTAAGTGCAACAGAACAAAAGAATATCCCATTGCAACTAATTTCCTCCTGAACAAACATGAATAGATAAACCTATAGCGCCTATAGTATAGGGATGAAAATGGGATTCAGAAGCCTGCAAGGGAAAAAAGGTTAAAAAAAGAAAGAAAGCGAGAAAGAAGATTCCAGCGAAACAAGCTGGATTAAAGTATTTTAATAAATTAATATTAATAATAAATGCAATAATACATTTATTGTATTGTCTTATTTCAATGTCTTTAACTTCTCAGATGTACCGATCGGTTGCTGCTTTTAATATTGAAGTCTTTAAACAACAATTTCTAAGAGAGAAGAGCCATACTCGTTAAAGATTTAATTTTATCTTTGCGCTGTAATTTTATGCTATCACATTTTACTTGTTTCTTACAGCTTATGAAAGGATTTATTACGCTTACTTTCTTTTTTTTTACCTATAATGCAAACTGAATGTTTGCTTTGTAATTACTGTATCATAATTTCAAAAATCTCTCTAACTGCACACAATATAAACATAACATAATGAGCCCCACTCAAAATTTTAATTCAATCACCATTCAATCACCATTATGTTCAACCTATGGTTAATACCATACCATACCATAACCATTAACCTAAGGTTAATGGTTAAAGCCAACTTTGCTTGAGTGTTAACACCTTCAGTGTATTGGCTGAGGCTGATTATAGCTTCACTTTTTCTCTATTTCCTCTCTAATCCTCTATTCTTCTCCACAATTAGTTCACCCCTGGCACATGGTTGGCATGCATGATTCAGCTGTTGTTGTTGTTGTTGTTGTTGTTGTTGTTGTTGTTTTCCTCTTGTTATCATAATGAGTCTGGGTGGACTTTGTGGCAGCCCATAAACTACAGCAGGAAAAACCACTTTCTTGTCACAAACAGTCGCATTGAAAAGGAACCTCTACCTTGTGAATATTGGCTTGCATATAATTCTGAAAACTTTTTTCTTGTGAATGCTTTTTATTCAAGGTAAGATTTTCTCCTTAGAACCCCAGTCTTGATTTCAACTGGCCATGTAAATTTGAGGTATTTTCACTGCACATACTTGCAAAACCTGAAATCAACATGAAAAAATAAGCCTTTAATAACATATTTAATTAGGTTTTAATGGCTTACTTCTTATAGACAACAATTAAAACCTCAACAAAGCCTTGACTAACAGGAGAGGGTTTAAACAAGGACTGCAATACTGCAATTAGATGTTAGGACTTTTAAAGGAATACATGTCTTGGAATAACTAGAAAAAAAAAAAGTTGTTGTAGTTAATTCGTGCCACATCTTCTGATGCTTTCAGTGGTGCTATACTCCCAAATCACTGCAGTTATACCTCGACCATCTAACTTCTCTTTTTTTTTTTTTTTTTAATTCAAGGGTGTGTATTTCAAATACACATGATAAATTGTGTAGATCAGACAACACTGGAGTTGCTGTAAGGTTTACTTTTTTCACTTTGATGGAGCAAGGCTAATGACTCCCATAGACTCTAAGTCATTATGCTAAGCTAACACAAAATGCTACCCATAGGAACTGAATCACTGGATGCACAGAGGACAAAATGGTATCACCCTTCTTGTTTCAGTCTAAATAAATCAGAAAAAGGGGATTTTTCCCCAAACGTTGGAGTATTTCATTAAATGTTGATAGTGCTGTCAATATCGCTTCTTTACCCTTGTAAGCAAAATCGGTAACAATTTTGCCTACAAGGGTGGGGCGGCGTGGCGATCCCCAGCTCCTCCAGAGTGTGTTGAAGTGTCCTTGAGCAAGATACTGAACCCCTCACCGCTCCTGATGGACAGCTTGGCATGTAGCCTCTGCCATCAGTGTGTGAATGTGTGTGTGAATGGGTGAATGTGAGGCAAACACTGTAAAGCACTTTGAGCGGTCAGTAGACTAGAAAAGTGCTATAGAAATGCAGTCCATTTACCATTTAACAAGAATACTGTTGCCTTTGAGATAACTTTGAGATAACTGCCGCATTCTTGACATTAAACATGGCTACATTAGTTAGCTTTGTGCTGCTTTGTGTTTTATGGTGACATTTTTTTTCATGACTAAAATCTGCTGAAGATCTGATGACAATGAAGAGGTCCACTTCTCTGAGATTTTGACTGATAATCCTGTATGAGAGTTGAATGCTCTCAGGTCATGGACACTCACTAAACATTAATTAGGTGGCATCATGATCTCCTGCAAAGGCGGCACAGGTAGCTGCATTCATACATCATTAATACTCTGCAGCCAAGACCAGCACTATGTCCCACCTTTCGCCCTTTTCTTTGCAAGGCAACAACAGAGCCAGCCCTTCAATTTTATGAAGTGCAGTCTTGTAAATATCTATGGCCCACAGGGGGAGATGGGGGAGACAAGTTCAGAGGTGGAGGAGTTTGTCAGATGTAGACAGAGGTCAGAGTTCATTAACTATCTCCGTCTGTAATGAACCTTTTCCAGCTGAGGGACTTCAGCAATTGCCACAGCAACGTTAGTGAAGCATGGGGAGCGAGGTGAGACAGGAACACGGAGCCAAAGTCACTCTTCACAAACTGCAGTCAGATAGGGTCAGTATGAATATCAACCCTTGTAAAAAATAAAAAGCAGGAAAGTGAGGAATGTCTGATGACATAAACTGCCACATTGCAGAGATAGCTGTCATGCAAGGTAATTAAATGAAAAACCTTGAGGGTGTAAAAGGGTTTTGATAACACCTCCACTTCTTTGGTTAAAGAATGATCCACCACAAAGAAAAAAAAAAGTACCCACACATTATAGTCAGTGTTTAGTCCATGGAAATCTGGCATTTATCCTGTTTGCAGTAGTCTGACATAGTAGCAGAAAAAAATATAATCAGAAAATGAGAAAGCAATAAAGAGAACCGGAATGCCATTCAGTGAGGATAAGCTATAACAATGAAATTTCAGCACTGATAGTTGTGTGCAGCTCAAGGTGTTCTCAGGGACATCATGGCTGCCAGGCCAGGTATGAACTTTTGGTGACTTTGCTCAGACTCAGGGATTAATGCCACCCCCGCTGAGCTGAGAAAGTGCCCATTTACCCAGATAGGAGAGAGGCAAAGGAGCAAAAGCACTAACGTAAAGAGTGCTTGTTTTGCAGTTCTGTGTGAACCCGAAGCCCCTTACTCAAGAGGGATGGGAAGAAAGAGAGGGAAGTGAAAAACAGCAATAGAGTAATACTGTCTTCCCTTCCCTTCCCTCCGCTTCCCTTCTCTTGGCAGGAGTCGTGCCTCCACTGAGTGGACAGAGTACCGCGTCTGGTTGTGTGCTCTGTGATTTACAGAGCAGTAGGCGAGATCCATTAGCAATGAAACAACATACCCTCCAACCAGGAAGTGATTTATGCATTCAATAAGCCTCTCTGGCTTTCATTCCCTTTTCCCCCTCGTTTCAGTTCCTTATTCTTGACAGCAGCAGTAAGAAAAGCCCCAGCAAGGGAAGCAGAATCTGCCAAGTAAAGTGTCCCCAGTAGGCACCTTTACATACCTATATACCTGCTATACTGTCAGTTTCTCTTGTTGCGCAGATATGCTGAAAAGCCCCATGAAAGCATGTTCGGCTATAACTTAATCAAAAGAGATAAAGGGCAGTCACGCTTCAAAGCAACAGATTTTAATTGAAATGAGAAAACTTCAGGTGCAGAGAGCCGTTTCATCATCAATTGAGGCAACAACAGAGAAGAGGCAACGGTTTGATCTTGTCAGATTGCTTTTGACTTTGTAGAACTGCTCTGTTCCAATTTAATGGCTCTTATTTGTAAATATTTTCTAGGAAACCAGGAAGGAAAGACATAATCTTAAAGGAGAAAATCTTTTAATGGGGTTAACATTGTTTTTTGTAGTTGTTGTGAGAAGAATGTGCTTTTCCGTTTGAAAGCATATATTCAAGGATTTTGGATGGCTGTGACAGAAATAGTATAGCAGGAGTGATTTAACTCAAAGGATCCGCTTTTTGACAAGGCTTCAGCAGGGAAACGTGCTGAAAGCAGGCAGATGAGTGAGATGGTGTTTGAGTGAGAAGGGGAAAGAGACAATAGGAGAAGCCTTAAAGGAGAATGGGATAAGAGAGTAGGGAGTGCATAAAGAGTTCCCAGTGAGGACCAAGTGGCCAGATCCTGCTGACTACTACGCTTTCTAACAGCTGGGTAGGGAAACTCGCAGAAGTCTTTAACATATCACTGAGCTATTAATCTACAGAGGGAAAGTATGGGAGGGACAGTGGAGAGAGGGGGGAGAGAGAACCAGAGAAAGCAGCAAGAAAGAAAGAAATCAGCAGAAAAAGGATCAAGAAAGAGAAAAAGCAGCTTACAGTGACACCCATTAATTTCCCCAAAGACAGGTGTTGAGGATATTAATCCTAATAGGGGCGCTAAGCTTTGCCAGCTCCTCTGTCTCTGCACAATCCAGCCAAAGCTTCGCATATCCAGTCCAGCTGAGGACTTACAGATGCTTTCAATTAGATCCAGCCAGGGCCAAAACAGAGTTGTAATTTTCTGGCCAAGTTACAAAGAAGGAACTCTGCCATTCCATTCACCAAAAATAGTTTCAAACCTAATCATAGCCTTAACCCTAAATTTAAACTCACTGGTTTATGGTCTGCAATCTATGTCTAATCTCAACTCTAAATAGAGACAAAAATGTGATCTTTCATTTTGAAACATCTAGGGATTTTCAGCTCGCCCCAAAAGTAGAAATCCCAAAGCAGCAAAGGATCAGGAAAAAAACGAGATTGGACATCCATAGAAGGGAACTGGCCCGTATATGATGGAGACCAATACACAGGCCAGGGGTCTGAATCAAAGAACCATTACATTATGGTTTTACCAGTGGGTGCTTTATGATACATCTGATCCTCTGCACTTACAGCTGTCACACTTCAGAGACATGAGGCACTCATCCCACAAACAGCAGGGTGATTGGGCTTCTCTGGTTTTAAGGGGTCTGCATTAGGAAAGAATTACATGTTCAGTGGCTTTGTCTTCGTCAGCCCTTTGAAGGAGTGGACTGGAGCAATATCAGACAAGTTCATATTTTTGGCTGCCAGTGTGAAGTGGTATCAACGTGTGTGTTTGTGCGTGTTTGCCTGTGCACATGTGCATGTTTCAAGTATGGAAATGATGGCTAATTAGCCCCCCATCAGTTCTTTGTTCGAACTACAGTGGTGCAAAAAAATACGCTTTCCAGACAATCAGGGATATTTTGTTCTGATTTACCTGAATCCTCTTTCCTGTTGTGACAGCTAATTGGGCCCATTACACTACGAAATAGTGTAGACTTTGTGTTGAGGTAATGACAAACCTGCCGTTTTACAAATACAGTGTACTGTGAGGGGGTAGAAAATGATTCACACAGATTAAACTTAAAAATTGGAATCCAATTTTTCCCTAACCTCTGACATTTTCTAGTCATTTACTTAATGATGAAGATCTACAATCAGGTTGTAGAGAAAAACATATGGTGTATGTTTTTTGGGAGACTTGGCACTACACACCAGCATAAATGTATGCACAAAAGCCCATCAAAAATAAACTTTGTTAAAACTAGTTAATTAATTAATTAATTTTTAAAAAAAGTCCTTACGAATGAAAAATAGTCTTTTACTGCACTAACCAGTAGTATCTATCAACAGATAAGGCGCAGTGCTAACATCGTTTCCTGCAGCCACACTGACAAGGCAGATGTGTCTTCAGATGTTTTTTGTTTATCAGCCTTGTGAGTGCAGATATTGGCTAATGCGGATTATCTCAAAATGCCAGATATCTAATTAGCAGCAATGCATCACTTAAATTTTTTTATGCAGAGTTTGTACAGTAAGATAGTGGGATCAATTCATTATGAAACCGCTATTTACAGAGGGATTAGTCTGTTTCTGCACCTGGTGCTGAGAGTTATTCTCCACCTTCATGCCAAAATCACAGTCTGTTCTTCACATCTTACTCCGAAGCAGGTGGGTACAGGTGTACATTCTTAAAAACATCCTACTTGACAAGTCCTCAAATATATTGCAGGGTCACAGGTGGCAGACTGGTGCCCTGATGCCCCATAGAGAGTGTTTTACTGCTAGTAGCACAGTGGGAATGGAACAAAGAGATGAGGTGAATTTAAGGAAAAATATTTGTGAGAATCAGTCTCTCTGTCTTTCTTTTGTCATCTGTGTCTGAGCTTGCAGCAGTGCTGTTGATATACTGTTTATGTGGCTAACATGATGGTATCTGATTATTCTCCCTCATACTCATCTCATGCTTTCTCATGGTCTTGAAACAGCTTTCTTTCTCCTGTGCATTGTCACAGCCCTCCCCAAACCATTTCTCCACTATAAATTGGCCTTGTTTTTCCTTGTGCATGTGCTTTTAAATATAGGCACTTCAGAGTTGGTAATGTTTTAAGGCTGAGGGTTCATTCTTAATGAGAAAGGGCCTTGGCTCTGCAATTATACTGTTGCTCCATCCATCCCCGATGCTCACATTTGCATACCACAAGGCTCATTACACACCATGCTTTAACAAAATTGTAAATCAATCACTTGGTGACATATGGAATAATAATGAATTGATGAAGATGCTTATGATTTAATAATAATGCAAAATGTCAAGAGGAGACTCAACACCATAATGTTGCAAATTTTGAGTCACACTACAAAAGTATTGGGCCATCTACACATTACACCTACTGGGGTTTTTCTGAAATACCATTCTAAACAAAAACAAAACCATAGTATTATCTCTCCTCCACCAAGCTTTACAGTTGGCACAATGTAGTCAGGCAGGTAGCGACAGTCAACGCAGGTGACAATGTGCTGGATTTTATATACCTGTGGACTGAATGAAACACCTGAATTCAGTGGTTAAGAGGTATGTCCCAATTCTTTTGTCCGTATAGTGTATCTAAACTATATTTGTTATTATAAGCTTAGTTACAGGTATTTTAAAAAGTTATGTTAAATTTCTATAATTTGCCGGGCTGTCTATTTTATGTCGTTTATGTATTCACTAAGCCCTTGAAAGAAGTATAAGCGATGATTTGATATGTTCTTCCAGCACCCAGAAGCACGCTGGAAAGTGTTGCATAATCATTATGCCTGACATCTCACGATTTATTATGCTGGACTTTATGAATGAATACCATTTCAGTGCTCAGTTCCTTCTCTGCACACTTGGTTAGCTAAGTAGAAAATGTAGCACTTACACCTCAGCAACTCAACCTCAAGTAAGTCCTAACATTTAGGGCTACGCTCACATCAGCAGCTGTCATTATTATGATTTATTATGCCTGATTATAATGTGGCCCAGTGACTGCTTTGGCAAGACAAGTGAGAAAGTGCTTTTAGAGTTCAGGACAACATCTTCTTGGCTCTTGAAATTTGTAATTCAGAGCTTTTCTATGTTTGTGCTGGCTTCATTCCTCACTCAATACTGTGATGTCCATCACAATCCAGCCGTTCAATAAAGAAAACCTTTCTTTTCTCAACCAAAACCCGGGGTCAGCCCAACCACAGTGATCTGATGACATGAGACTTCCCCTGCTATCTATTTGTGTGTAATAGCACTGCCTACTGTTCAGTCTCGAGCAGGTGCTGAAAAGTGGCAGTGAAAAGTGGCAAGAAATCAATTTTTCATGAAGACTAATGCTTTTAATCTGATTAAATATCATGAAGTGGTGTAGTTGTAACAGCAGAGGAGGCTGTGTATGTCCCCATATTTATCCTGGGTCACAACAAAATCAAAATCTAGCAACAAAAAGCAAATTACTGGGGCAAGGTCCTTGAACAAAATGCACAATACAAAATGAATGAGGCACAACAGGAAACAGTCACATTCATAAATCATATATATCATGTACAACATACATCACAGCTTTGCCACTTTCAGCACTTTCTTATTATAATCACAGTATGAATTATTCATTTAATAATAATTACAATTTTTAATAGATTACATCTTAGAGTTTAGATGGTGTTATTATTCCCTGCATTTTACCGTGCGCCCATAAGAAGAATGAGCTCTACATTCTATATCACCAAAAGTTACACCCACAGGTGAAAAAGTCAAGAGCTTAGTGCCATTACAATATTCCTGTGGCTACTAAGTGATCATTAAAATCTGAGCGCAAGGGAAAGAGAAAATTCATAAGCAAAGGGTTTTTTAAGAGCAAGTAAAGTAAGTAGAGTGAGGCAGGAAGAGAGTAGATTGTGGCTCGTCTCGAAACGATGAGCTTTCAGTCCACGATGGCAGTGACTGCATGACTGAGTGAGAAGGCCATTCTGTCTTTGAACAGGAAGGAGGGAGTCAAGACCTGGTGGAAAAATGACTGCGTCTGTGTAAGGCAAGCAAAGATAAGTAGGCAGGAGTGTGTGTAGGGTCAGACCCTGGCCTTGCAGCACAGGGGTGCAGATGCCTTCACAGACTTGGATTTTGAATTGACATGGTTTGAATTTGACAGGGTTTTAAATTTGTTATTTGGCAGCCAAATCCAAAAAAAATTCTGTCAATAATGTTTTTAAAATGTGAGAGAATTGACCTGATTCTCAGAAGCACTGCAAAAAAGGCAGCATCCCGAGGTTGGTAGTAGTGGGAAAACATGTAATCACTTATTTACGGTTCTTCAAGTTTGTCTACTTCAGTCTCTCTGCCCCTTTTTTTTTTTTTTTTTTTTTTAGCATTTTTATGGCTAGCAAGAGTTATCCTTAGGCCATACTTTTTAAAGTTGTGGGAATAAAAAGTGAAAAGCTTCTGCATACTAAATTGTAAGTCCTGGAGACAGATGCAAAGGGCATGTACTGGTTAGACTGAAAAAGCACAGAGGCTCCC
>OMLB01024038.1:7874-44531 GCA_900302555.1 Myripristis jacobus
ATTTATTTTTTTTTTCCCCCCCCCCCCCGCCTCTGAGGTTCATATCCTGCATTCAGGCTGCCTTCAGCACACATAAGAAAGAAAGAATGCATGCACAGATAGACACATACACACTTTCATTGCTACCTTTGTTAGCATCCGACCCGTTTTTTTAAATTTCTGAAAAAAAAAACAGAAAGAGTGCAGCCGAAAAGTACATTGGAATTCCCAACACCGCCAGCGGCTGCAGAGTTGTACATAGCTAATTAGAGGCGAAGATAAGCCATGTAAGTAAATGTGCTGCTCTGCATAGTCTCTCTCAGTCTTTCGCTCTCTCTCCTTTTCTTGCCTCCGGTTGTCTTTATCAGCGAGGGTCCTGCTCTGTTCAGAACCAAAGACACATTTATCACCCACTGGGGATTTGATAACAGGCCATGGATAAGCCTTTAACCCCATTGTTTTAATGATGAGGCTGAATAATGCTGTTGCTTTTTCCGTCTCTCTCTTTCTCTTCACCTCTTTCTCTCACTCTCTCTCTACTGCAGCCAAAGGTGGGAGGTAGGTAATTACTTCAAGGACGATACTGGCGTTTTTACATTTTAGGCCATTTACTACACTGCACGCATACCTTGCATTGCTGCCGACCTTTTTAGATTTTTTTAATATGTGCTTGATTTTTTTTTTTTTTTTAAATCATCAAACTTGCCTTAAAATTATATGCTTCTCTGGTTAGCATTCATGCCAGGGTTTAGCAGTCATGGATGTTTGAATTTAGTTTCTGAAACAATCTTTTCCTTAGGGACTATTTTCTGGCAGAGGCATCAGTTGTGTTGTGTGGGTTTCTGAGAGGAGCAGAGAGGAAGGGTGTAAATTTCCTACTTGGTAGTTTGCCATATTAGCTCTCTTAAAGCAAGAAGAACCCAAAATCCAAAACATTATCCTATTCCTGATGTGTCCATGTTTGCTTATTATTTGTCTATTTGGTCAAAATATAAAATAATACCAGCGGATATCAGAACTTTGCACCAGTATAACGAGAATTTTCAAATCATTAAACAGCCACAGAGCTGAGCCACGCCACTCAGGTGGCATGGTAACCCACCTAAAGCAAGTTGTCATGTCTCTGCAAGCTGATTTTCATACCTAGAATGTTAAGCGTGGCTGCCTGGAAGGTAGGAAGACTGCATTCACACATCTAAAACAGTAATGCTCATTCATTCATTTTCCAAGCTGCATATTCCTAATTAGGGTCGTGGGGTGCTGGAACCTCTCCCAGCCCTCACTGGGCAGAAAACAATGGTTTGCCTTAGAAAATGGTAGGTAGTAATTTAAGGTATACTAAAACATTCAAAAACACTAGTGTGGTGCTTAAAGTGCTTAAAGCACCACCAACGGATGGGAAACCATTGTTATGGCTAATATCCATGGTGGGATCTACAATACATTGCACTTCCCATACAATCCCAATATTTAATTGATTAAGCTGCTGATGAAGGTCTTGTGTCTTCACTGCACAATACTGAGGCTTTCCCCCTTCGCTTTTCCCATTTGCAACATGTCGGAAGTCATATCTATTGAATGCGCATCCATACATGTATGACCGCATGCATGTATGAGTTCTGCATAATTGTGATATAACTTGACCAGCTCTTCTTCCAGAATCTCGAGGAGAATTTGACTTAAATAAACATGCGTTTCATCCATCTTATCTTATGATTAATTATTGATCGCATCCAGAGGCTCATCAGATAAATCTATGACAACGTAGCTGTGCTGAGGCTGTCGCACTTAGAGCAAGGAGCAGGGGTTCGAGCTTGAGGATTTTAGGCTGACTGGGTATGATGTTGAGAACCAAATGGCCAAAAGGCATACAGGTCAGCTGCTACTGCATTAGCATGGGGATACATGACACACTAACTACAGGTTTTCATTTCCTATCTCCCTTTGTGTGTGCGTCTGTATGTTTGTTGGTGTGTGTGTGTGTGTGTGTGTGTGTGACTGGAGGACACAGTAAGGGGCTACGCTTGGTGACTGATGGGTGCGAGTGATTTATGAGGAGCTGGGGCGGCAAGATGCCTCGGTACGCTACATCATTTTGCATCTCTCTGTCATGCAAATTATCCAGAGCCAGCATTATGTGATGAATTATTTCCCAGACCTGTACTTTAATGACAGCCGCCCTTCAATACAAGCGCACACGTTGCATGTTCACTCCTACGCGGCCCATTCTCAAAGATGTGCAGATGACAGCTTTGTTCAAAGCTGCATTGAGTGCTCGTGTCAAAGATAAAGAAAGCGGAGAGTGAGAGAACACGAGGTAAGGTTTTAAGTAAAATGGCTTCTTCTGGAGGTAATCACAGATACGAGGAGGTAGTTTCTCCTGACAAGATAGGAACTTTGCTCGTATTTAGTCCATCCAGTCTTGCAGCCTGCAAATCAGTGACCAAGAGATGAAAGGGAAATGATGGAAGGTGGGGGGGAAAGAGAGTAGGAGAGGGCAGAGCGAAGAAAGGGCCACACACATCAAACACAATCAGAGGTGGACAGATATTCCCTTATTTTCTGTGTTGCTTTAAATTTCGGTCACACCGTGGGGCACGATTAACATTTGAATAGCAATTTCAGAGCATTCAAACAGATCCTCTAATTAATTAAGGACAACATGGCTCAGATGAATGAATGATGAAAAAAAAAAACATAATGGTACATATTGGGAGGGACTCTCTGCTCCTTGGTGTGTGTTTTTCTGCAGCCCTGGCCAGTATTCAATTTGACACTGGGTAATTTTCCTCCTGTTTACATTCAATATGTTTTCATTTCTTTGACTGCTTACTCTGGGTATTTTCTGAGCTCGCTAACACCCCCTCCTTTCCCCTCCCTCCGTACCCTGTCTGTCAAAGCAGAGGCCGGTCCCCAGATGGGAGTCTTTATCACAAACAAAAGCACAAAAGAACTTGCACAGTTTAACGGCTGACAGGTAAATGGGATTTCCACAGAGACAGAGACAAGACGTGGAATTATTAGCGCAGAGAGTGCGTGTTTTTGTGTGCGTGAGGACACCCACTCAGCAAGAAAAGCTCTAGCTGGGACAGGCGAAACGCAGCGAAGCACGGTCAAGAGAGAAAAAATGGAGGGGAAAATGGGACTTACCAATCCTCTACTGTATGTGATACTGCTATTTCACACTCTCTGAGCACATACTGTGACGGAGCCGATACAGTAGATTCCCTTCTCCCTGTCTGTGCAGCTGTACTTTCTCAGCCAGTCCATTGCGTCTCCATAGCACAGATGTGTCCATGATGTCCCCTCTCTGTGTGTAGCTCAGCGGGTAGAGGAAGGCACTAACTCTTGCCTGGGTTAGGGGTTCAGTTCCCTACATAGCCTAAAGGGTTTAGCATTCTACTCTCCTTGTGCCACAGTGAGGGGTTTGACTCCAATCGGACCACCCACACTAAAAACGTATTCATGGCACTGCAAGGCACGATAACATTGTCTATCAGCTGGCATGTGTTGCTCTGATTGGATTCAAGTGAAGTGAAATGAGGCGTGGATCTTATTTCGCTATTGCCAAATCAATGCCATTTCTGCTGCTCCCAGAAGGGGGCTAGCCATCATCAGCCGAGGGCCGGCGGTAGCCCTAGAGCAGTGGCTCTAAACTGCACGCCGTCAAGGTCCAAGAGCCTGCAGGTTTCCACTCCAGCCGCGCAGTAGCAACAGCGGATTTCACTTATTAGACCCTCACTCTCCCCAACTAAAGGTGTGCACAAGGAAATCAGCTATTGTGATGTTTTATTTGAATGAAATCCTGCATATTCTTCTTCAGAAGGTTGTCAGTTAAAATCCAAGAAGACCTGGACAAATATGGATAGGATGAATTAATGAATTAGTGGCAGTAACCATGCTCTAAGGTTACTTGGCATTGGTCAGCATTTAAGTGTACACTGTGCAGTGTTATCTGACCACTAGATGGTATCAAGAGCAGCAACTAGTTTATATATATTAGCCATTCTCAAAGCCACTCCTCTCTCCCTGCCTCCTTGTCTCTCCCTCCTCCAGAAGTACGCATTCTAGCAGTATGGAGGCCTGCCTAGGACAAACTTTTCTAAACTCTGTGCCTGCAGGCTAATAACTAAGCTAAATCAACCGCTCAAGGGAGCTGTGTGTAGGTCTTGGAAGTTACCAGCCTCGTTTTGCCTTATGTTTCTCCTTTGTAGGGTTTTCAGCTTTTTGGCTCAGTGCCACCACTTGCCTTGGTCGTTGCACTTACTCGCTTCATGGAGTCCTCCACTATGAATTTCCAGGAATGAGATGAGGGAGCACTTCTTTTGAATAGTAGGGGAAGCAGAGGTAGCACAGCAAATTCTCAAGAGGAGAAGAAATGGACTCAAAGACAGCAAAATGGCTGGTCGACACCAGTTGGTATTCGTTTATAGAATCTAAAAAATCTTCAGAAAGCACACATTAGTTTCGAGATTGTTTAGGTTCTAAAATCGGATAGTGTAGCCTTAGTTCATTCCAATATTGATACTGTTGGAGTATTGACAAGGTAGTATTGGTGCATCCCCGCTTGAAACCCCAGTCTTTCATGTGGAGCTGCTCAGTGGCCAACAGCAGCTCCCAAGAATAAATGTGTGTTACTGTGTTAATGTGGAGCATGGTAGTGCTGGAAAAGAGCATGCAAGCTCATTCAGCTTTTCACTGGTAAATAAAAAAAATAAAGGCTAGATAAAAATCAAAGCCCACTGAGTTTTGTTCCGGGGAACTAATTGCTGAAGTAACTAGGAGAGGATTAGAACTCAGAGGGATAATAAAACTTTATTCCATAGTGAGATATCCAACATGTGAAACATTTGTGCATCTGTTCCTGCAAAATGATTGTTGGCATAAAGGTAAAGCACATCATTGGTTACTATTGAAGTTATAAATAATCTTGACACCTTTTGCTTATTTTACAATTTTTGAGAAAAAACGATCATTGTTTTGAAGTATTTACTGATGAGTTTTCCAAAAATGGATGTTTTGGGATCAAAAGCCCTCATGTCTTCTTTAAGTGCCTCTGACAGTATTTAAGTTCCCATGGGCCACAGCTGTCTCAGAAAGCCCTCCCTCGCTTCCCAGAGTGTCTGTCATTGCCTGCTACTGTTAGCCCGCTCCATAGTGAGTGGTGCTGCTGATTATTAATGCTAATGACGGTGAGTGTGGCCTCTAATCAGAGTTATTTCCCCAATTACTGATCCCAGAATTCTCACTTGTCACTAGTGACTTCTTCTACTTTTTGTTGATGAAACATCACTGCCAGTGTTTATATACTACAGACGGGAGTTTCTCCAACTCATGTTTGAAGCAAGGTTGAGGTATTTTTTAATACTTTTCATTTTGTTTTTAGTTTTTATTTTATTTTAGTTTATTTTATATAATTTTCATTTCTATGCAGGCAATCTCATATCAGCGTCTGCCCATCCCTTTGAAGGGATGCCTGCCTGCCTCCTTTTTTCTGTCAGACAATTTCATAGGTCAGCTTAATCTTCTGACTGCATTGCAATGGGGACAGCTTTCTCATCGTCTGTATTCTTTTTTTTTTCTTTCAATTGTTTATCTTTTATTCATGCAGACAATCTTTCGGAGATTGAAAATCTGGATTTTTTTTTTTCCCAGAGAGGCGCTCTTTATGCTCAGAGAAACTTTTTAGACGAGAGCAGGCCACTTGGAGTGGTTCAACTTTTAAAGCCTGCGTAATGACGCCGCTCTGAAAAGGCACGCACTTAAATGAATTCAGGCCTGTGTGTTATCACAGAGCCATTGCTAAATTGTTTCCCTCAAATCGTTTTCTCCTGATAAGAGCCAGCAGGATGAACCAATTCATTTCCACGACACCCACATTGTCTCTTGGTTCAGGCCAGTTCAGCTCTCAGTTGTATTTAAGACCTTGAACTGGCTAAACATTACACAGGTTAGCCAAGTACAGTTCAGTAACATTCACAGTGTCCTTAGTAAATTAAACCAGAAGAAGAAAAATTAAGACTGCTTTGTTGGAGCTTGATACCCAGAATTATGAAATGTATAGTTCCTGTTGTCAGTTTTTGCATCATCCAGTGTTGATACTCAGCTGTCAGATGCCAGTAAGTAGATGCCTATTTGATGAATTACCACAGAGTATATAACCCTAATTCTGACCCCGTCAACCCCAAACATAACAATAAGCCCAAATGTAATCCCAGTCCTAACCCTAACACCATTAACCATTTTAACCTAATCTAAACCAAATCTAGTTCTTTTTCTTTTCTCTTTTTGGCATTTTGTTTTATTTTGATGGTGATAGAATAGAGAGACAGGAAAGGCAGGGGCAAGAGGAGAGATGAAATACTGCAAGTGGCTCGGGCTGGAATTGAACACAGGCCAATGGACTGGACACGTGGTATGTGCAGGGGCGCAACAAATCTGATCCTATTTCTGACGTTAACTCCATCGCTAACATTTACCCCCACCGAAACCCATCAATTGTCCACCGCTTATCCAGGACCATTGTAGTGGTGTGTGCGCTGAGGAGGCAGCCCAAACGTCCTTTTCTCCGACCATATCTGGCAGCTCCTCCTGGGGATCTAAAGGCACTCCCAGGCCAGCAGGGATATTAAATTCCCTCAGCATTCTCTAGTTCTGCCCCGGGGTCACTTCCTCCACAGGGACATGTCCAAGAGGCATCCTGATTAGATGCCTCCCGGAGTTCCCGGAGCTTCTCTCCCTATCCCTAAGGGTGAGCAAAGCCATTCTGTGAAGGAAGCTCATTTCAGCCACTTGTATCCCCTGTTCTTTCAGTCACTACCCACAGCTTGTGGCCATATGTGAGGGTTGGACTTTTGATTGACCAGAAAACTGAGAGCTTTGCCTTCATTCTCCAGTACACATAACTATGGCTGCTTCCCCAATCCATCTGTCAGTCTCCCGCTCCATATTGCCCTCACTCCCAAGTAAGACCCCGTGATACCTGAACTCCTCCTCTTGGGGCATTAACTCACTCCCAACTTGGAAGTGGCAAACCACCTTTGTCCTACAGACATCCATGGCCTATTTTTGATGCAGTTATGAGTATCACTTGAAACTTGGTTGACTTTCTAGTGGCACATTATAGCCATTTGATCATAAGATAGAAAAATTGGACTACCCAAATTCACTAACCAGAAATCACCACTCATGTTGATGCAGGGCGCCCTGCTTGAACAGCTGTTTTAAAATCACTTTAAAGCAAGTCCTGATGACTTTTATTTTTTTAATTCAGCCTACAAGGTCATTTGAGCAGGTAACATAGGTAACATATGATGCAACTCAATTTGGTTGCATATAGGCTGCTGCAGCATGATGCTAATGGCGAGAATTGCATGTGTGACATGTGGATCATCTGAGATGTGGTGACTGAACATAGACATGCACACACAAACACACACACACACACACACACACACACACACACACACACACACACACACACACACACACACACACACTTTATTTAGCAGCCTGATTAATCATGGCATCTTGGGGGGTCTTCAAAGGGGGTTCAGAGAACCGTCATGGTTTCAGAAAGACTTAATGTTTGTTTTTTTTCCCTGCTGGTTCACATCATCATTCACTCTTGGTGATTAGTACAGACTTAATTTCTGTCTCTGACTTCCTCCTTTACTATCGTTATCTTAGCGCCTCCTCCCCCGATCTCCCCTCTCTGAGGTGGCGAAGAAGTTGCAGCCCTCATGTCTGTAACATATCCAGCATTCCCCATGAGCGGCGTCACTGAGTCATCAAGTGATCCCATCTAACATTTTCCCTGGTTCACGCTTATGTTTTTGCATTGCTTTGTTTTCATTCACAGGGTCTGAATAATTGTGGATGAGCTGTGTAATTCCTCGTAGGATAGACAAAAAAAGACTTAGGTGTCTGTCAGGACTGTACCACTGAATCCAACACGTACACACCCACCCACACACACACACACACAGTCATACCCTCACTAATAACAAATGCATGATTTGGCCTGGAGGCACAGGGGGCATTTGTAGCGCGGCCAGTCGGCCCCTCAGCTAGAAATTATGGCAAGGACAGCCACATACAGTGCAACACGTAGACAGTGTTGAACCTGGCCAGTCTGCTCATTCACCTAGAGCAGTGGCAAGGTTATATGAAAGGTTTTTATTCCTAGCCAGGTGGCCACTCACACACAGCACAAACACACACACAAAGACTCACACATTAATGAAGATGGTGGTAGAGCCTGTAATGATTTAGCTCAGGACCACCCACAAGTCACAGGAGGGTGGGTTTCACGCAGCACTGCTCTTCCTGCAGAGCCCAGGTTTTGATTGCAAATGAACTTAGCCCAAGCGTATACAAATATAGGCTGTAATCATCAATTTTCTTCTCAGGTGGATTAATTATTCAATGGTCCAGCATGTACAGGCGCTGTCCTCACATCGCTCTGACTATTAATATAAATTTAGGTCGCATTTGTATTCTGGTGCTTTGTGATTATGCAGAGTGGTGGACATGATGATTCAGGACAATTTCACCGTGCTGACATCGAAGTGGTAATACCGCTGGATACATTCAGCTTTTTGGAGGGATCTTCCCTGCCTTTGTTGTGCAGATCTCTAGGAGAGACCGATGTCTTTCTCATGCACAGACAGCAATTTAGCTCCTTTTGTTGCCAATTTTCATGATTTTTTTGGCTGGGTGTCTCTCTGGAGACGAGGCAGTGAGCCTGCAGACTTCCCTCCATGGAAACACTTGCCGTAAGAAAACAGAGCAGCTCGTTTCCTTTACTTAAGCCTGCGGTGAACTTGTGTTAATGTCCCCTTACCTATATGCATGCATGCATACATGCATGAGCATATCCACACATACACCTACATTTGAACATGTGCACTTATGAGGACCTCCCATTGATTATGTACAATCTTAAACTTATGCTACATGGATTAGCCCTCACTAGTCTCAAACCTCAGCTGAATCGAACCATAACCTCATGTGTCTTACTTCATATAACATGATAAATACAGCCTGGGCACAAATTTCCCTTTATTTCTGTTAATTTCCATATATCCGCATGGAAAGTATCAACCTCTAAATATTCCCAGAACTTTAACCCCATACCCAAATCCTAACCCTAAACTAAGCCAAAACAACCTGACTTGGCAATGAAGTCAAAGACAGAGTCTGGCTCTCACATGAATAGTAACACAAATACTAACAACCACAGACTGCAATTACTCATTTTGCTCCTCTCATTCAAAGTGAGGCTTGATTGTCCTACCAGTTAAATTGTGTAGTCATTACACTGGAGTGATGCTGCATCACTGCCGCAGGGCAAGTCATGCCCCAGCCATTCCACTAATGATATAATGTTTGTAACTGAAAACAAATCGAAAATCATAGCCCCCTCGTTTAAGTTCGCTAGGTTTTCAAAATATTGTACAACCGGAAGGCTCTCCCCTTCTTTCTTTCTTTTTCTCAGACATTATTGTCTTACTTTCATCTGTGCTATCTCCAGCTCTCGTCATTTCTCTCATCTTCACTGATGAGCAAAAAGGTTTATGTTTCTGTCTGCCTATGACATAGCAAATACAGCCTTTGCAAATAACTGTTTCTAATTCCCACTCAAAGTTTCCACCCCCGAATATTCCCAAATTCTTGCGTCAGTGCTGTGTCCCACTTTTTATTGCGTGTTTGCTGAACTACTGCTGCACTTTGGCTCCATCCCCACAAGGCATTGTTGTGAAAAATCAAGTTTCATTTTCTTTTAAGCCCATGGAAGGTACAGAGTTTTGTGTTGCTTTATGCTAATTTGGTGCTATTGTGTAACATCCAAGAAAGAATTGCCTGCAGTATGAAAGGGGCATTAAGTAACCTATGACTTTTATCAGCCTATATCGGCAACCAAGAAACAGAGCAGGGAATTTCTGTTCCAAAACCAAGTACGGCCTGTAAGGTGAGTTGCTCAAAGCGAGAAATCTCTTGGTGGAGTAACCGTTGAGTCATCAGTACTGATTAACAATCCTTTGAGACACCTGCCTATATGTTTTGGTCATTTTGGGCTGTCAGGCAGCATAAGTCTGTCCTTTATTTTTAGATAGATGAAGAATGAAGTATTTTAAGGGGGCTTTGACAATGAGAACTGCATAGTTTTAGCTGATGAAACTTTAAGTACACAAAGACAAAGGCTTTGTTCATGATGAAGGGCAAATCTGATTTGATTTTCAGTTCCAATGTTTACACTGACAGTTCAAACCTCAAGTTAAAAGTGACCAGATTTGATTTGCTATTCAACTGCTGCCATTTGCTCGTATAGCCAACCATTTCAAAGCCACAAAACAGAGATGTCACGACAGATTATTCTGTTACTTTGTATACATGCAAAGTCCAGCCATATCGATGAAAATTAGTTGCTGCAAACATGAACATTGATGATGAGGGAAGTGGCACCTGTCACTGTTGGGACCCCAATACGATGAGGGAGGTGGACCTCAAACTGAGTCCTGTGTCAGGAGTGTGATTTGAATAATAATTGAAGCAACATGCAAATGTGGTTGAAATTTGATTGGGAAAAAAACTGATTCCGGGTGTCTTTTTGCGATTCAGACGGCAAAAAATCTATCTGGCTCAAATCAGAGATGCTGAAAAGCTGGGATTTGAGTTGCCTGTCTCAAAATAGCCAGAATCAGGCGATTACAGTCCAGCAATTTTCTGCCGCCCCCAAAACTCCTTCATCTTTATCTGTCTCTCACCATAGGTGTGAAGGCGGTCTTTTCTGGCCACTACCACCGAAACGCCGGAGGTTGCCATGGTGGCCTGGACATGGTTGTGAGCTCTGCCATTGGCTGCCAGCTGGGTGAAGATACCCATGGTGTCAGGGTGGTGGTTGTGACCGCCAACGATGTCATCCATCGCTACCACAGCCTGGAGGATCTGAGTGCGCGGGGCATGGACGAGGACCTCAGGAAGCTCCTGCAGGCCTGAGGGCCGATGGAGGGATAATCTGGGCATGTGTCCAGCAAGCTTAAATTTATTTTGAGAATTGCTTTGTTTTGATTTCACAGTGTTTGACACCCTTTAATTAAAGGAATATACTTTTTGGGAGAAGGGCCTGCTGGTCAAATTGTTATGTGATCAAAGCCAAAATCATCCATGTGTCTCCAGCAGATAATTTGCATCCACGATCAAAGAAATGATATTTTTATTTGGTCTCATGGGATACATCTGCTGTGTCATGCAAATTTACTGTGGAGGAAAAAAAAACTATCACCGAGATAGAAAGGGAGAAGTGGAGAGAACAAGGTGGCATGCGCTCATACTATCCCACTGAGGAAGCATATGGCAAGAAGATGGATGTGTTTTACCAGTAGGCATTAGGCTGCAAGCAGCAGCACAATCAAAATAACAAATAATTTGCCATGATCAGGCAAAGGACATAGAGACAGGTTGGGATTATGAGCTATTTCAGCAATAACACATAGAACTTCCATGTTTGAGTAGCTTGATGTGGTGATGTTTTTTTGCATGTTTTGTGCTGAGTTTAATGATGTAGCATAGCATTATTGCAGTTTTGCCTCTATTACTGTTAATAAATTGATTAATGTAGCTTACACAGCCAGCTAACAACAGAATGTGTATTCAGGCAGCCACTTGAAATCCTGTGTATAATGATGTGGTTAAGTGAATGCTGCAAATGTGGGGGTTTCTGGCCAGCCTTCAGCAGTGCATTGATCCTTGCACTGGAGAAAACCTTAGGCAATGTAAACATTCTTGTTTTTGAGAATGTTTTTTGCCCCAGTCCTTAGGGAAGACTTGACCACATATCAACATGAGCCATATGATTTTTTTTTTTTATCCATTATTTCAAATTGTTTTTAATTTGAGCTTACCACCTTGTAGTGTAAAATAGCCCAGCAGATGTTTGTGTTCTGTTATCTCTATGCAGTGTGGTAGCATTCAGATGAAACAGTCAAAATACAAAATCAGCTGTAACAATGGACGCCTTTATGTACTGTAGGTGTGTCCCGGTGGCTCAGTCATTGCAGGCACTTGTCATGTAACTGTGGCATCGTGGAATGAATCCATCTTTGCCTCATGTCATCACAGTCTTTCCTCTCTTGCTCTTTTTAATAAAAAAATAACCTCTAAAAAAATATGTACTGTAATTCAAAGCGATCGCTAAGGCACAAAATATTTTTTTAAGCCAATGTGCAGCCAACAGCACACATGTAGCCTCAGTCACCAGCAATTCTGGCTATTAGGGTGATTATTAGTTGTATACTGTCTCCTGTCACCCACCACATTAACCTCTGATGTCAGCAAAACAAGTCACATGCCAAATCTCACTGTAAGAGAAACCATTTGGCAGGGAAAATAGTCTTGGTGATTCAAAACACATTATTTTTGTATCATACTTCACGTAAATGTCACCAATCTGCATAAAACTGCCAGATATTTAAGATTCCTGTAGCCTTCAGGCTGCTCACATTTTCTTACTTTTTAGATGATAATGGTCACCTGCTATCACTCAATATACTTGTTGAAGCACCAGGAGCACATGGATCATTTTGGTGTCTGTATTCCCATCCCTGATGCTTAGGCTGACCCATGGCCCAGTCTCCCAAAAACTTTTGGCCGCATTCATATCATATGGGAAGAAAGGTAGAGGTAAGAAAGATTCCCATCGCTACAATTTCATGTTTACATCAGTCAGAAAGCTGAGCAAACTCAAAGTCTATAGAAAGGTTAACCATCTTAAACTGTTAATTTAACAACAACAAAAAGTTACATTTTATGATAGGTGGCCTTGGTTTGTAGATTTAAAAAAGCAGGAGTAAATACGCATTGGCATTTTTTTTTCACCTTTAATGGTGTGGTGCAAACAACATGAGGATGCCATTTTCCAGATATTTCTACAGTATTTACCCCCTAGGCGGATATGTCAGAGCTTTCAGAAACATAAGAGATTCCTAGATGTAATTACCAGCTGGATGTTGACGTGAGCACTATTTACAAGTCAGAAGATGGTACTTAACTCTAAGCCTAACCCTATATGATGTGAACGCGGCATTTGTGCAGACCTTAAAGGGGAAATGAATACATTTTAATATTTAATTTCAGGCACATACCTTTTACAAGTGGTTTCAAGCCCAAAGCCTTGAATCCACATGCCAACCACACAGTATAAACTTGGGTGAATCATATATTATCTGAGCAATGATATAAAAAAAAAAACGCAACTAATTTGAATTTATGTTTTCTCTCTAATGAATGTTTTTCTAGGAGCATCTCTCGGTGTTCACCACAGAATGGATGTTTTCTCTGCACTCTGCCCTTAAAGGGCGCACAAGGAGAGCTGAATGAATATTATCTTTTTTGTGTTTAAAGAAAAAAATCAGTGGTTCTTTTGTGGAGAAGCACGACCCTTCCACACAGCCCTCCTATATCACGAGTAGCATTACATGTTGTAACACCCACTTTATCTGTCTGTGCTGTATAAATGTTAAAGTTCAAGACAATACGCTGTGGTGTAGTCAGATGTTGTCAGTGTAACTTAAATTGTATCCAAACCCTGGCATCTTTAAAGGAAAAATCCACCCTAAAACACTTTACACTGCCATAAAATTGCAGGTATCATTTGCGTCTCCGGCTCAGTTTGTTATTTAGGGTTGTATTTTTGTTATTCGTGTGGATAAGAGGCGAGACACAGATGACGTGAAATCACTTTGAGGTATTTCCAGCACAGCTACACTAGCATTTCATACCAGGAGAAATTAATCTATCTAAATCATCAATAGCAAATGTCAGGTTTTGGTGTCGGGACAGACAAGATAAGACGTTTTGCATTTTGATGAAAGGACACAACTGCTGCTTTTTCTTTTAACATAGCTATTGATCTTCTCGGCTATCGGTGTAACCCACAGCTAAAGGGAATATGCTCCCTGGTGGGTGTTGAAAGGCATTCAGGGAAATGTAGGAAACACCAACAAGTGAAAGTAGGGAAGTCAGTAGAGATAGGATGATATGAAAATTTGAAATCAAACTTACGACAAAATGTATCACCATCCTTACTTTACTTCTTACTTTTAAAATGTGCTTAAATGTTAATGAATAATGACACTGAAATCATGTCACCATATTTTGTACTGACAATCATAACTTAAATTATCAGCTCTGTATATTTGTATTAAAATGATAACACAGCCCAAACAAGCATATTAAATGCATCGAGGATGATTAGCACCTTGGCCATGAGAGGCCTGCAGTCTGGCACATGGCAGATGAGAGAAGACGGTAACTAGAAACACACTGTTCCCACACACTCCCCGGTTCAGGCCCTAAAGAACACCACATGTACACAAATAAAATGCCCATATGTTCATATAAGAGCAATGAAATGGTAGCGTGAAGGAGACTTGACTAATTGATGCTAACTTTTTTGGAACACATGCTTATCCACAGTAATTATGATAATTAAAATTCGAAAGGATGAAACTAGCCAGCAGATGTTTTATCAGGGTTTATATAACAACCGCTCCATTCGCACAAAGCAGGTTGAGAGAAGGTTGGCGTGACAAAAAAGCAAATCAAAGCCCTCCTGTAGTACCTTGAGCATCACAGGTTGATGATGTGCAACAGTGTGAGAGTATCCGAGAGTGGATCTTTCCTTTAATGATCCTAAAATATCCAACTATCACAGCTATTTATACATACGCTGTAGCTACAGTTGAATGCCGTGTTGGCCATCCTATGCAAGCTAACCGCACCACCATGTTTTGTGTATGTGTGTTTTATGTATAACCTGGTACCTCGTTTGACTGGTGTGAGATACGGAGCCACATGCTGGGATCTGGTTTGTCGACGCCCCCTTAGAAACCATCAGCAAGGTAGAGCACCACACCGCCCTTCAAAGGCACAAGGCAGGAACCGTCGGCCAGCTGCATTTTGTTCCGTCCAGCCAAAAGATCTGAGACAAGATCTTTGAGAAAGTGTCGATTTGTTCACTGAAGAGGTTCCTAATCCATAGGAACAGTAAGGAAACAGACATTTCAGAACAGAGATTTCAATTTTTTGACTGAAGCCGATGTTACTACCCTTTTCCTTTGCAGGGCAGTGTAGCAGAACCCATCCTTGTCTTCCAGTGTCCATTATGTGCCACCTTCCTTTGCATTTGATCACTTATACACGCTGAATGTGTTGCAGTCCATCAGAGGCTGATTCATATATAATCCGAGGGAATCCATCAGTCCTGCATCGCTCCATTCCAGATGCACTGCGCTGTTGCTTGAGTGTTGCGTGCATCGGATTTCTTCCTACTCATATATGAATGTGTGGATCAAACCGAATGTTGTTTTACTCAGTGGGATCTGGGATGTTTTCATGATGCAAACATTCAGTGACTGAGCCAGAGCTGAAAATATATGTTGCAGCTAGGGTTGTCAAGGAGACCTTTTGGGCCTTGAATATCTGAAGCGTGTGGGCCAGCTTCCTTTGGCATATCTAGCACTCAGGTGAAGATTTTTACGGGTCATCTTCACGAATTCTAAAATAATTTCGGACCCTAGACCTTGTAGCCGTTGCTAACAGTAACCCTGTGACCTGTTAGAGTGTGTCTTGGGCGCATGATTCAGCTGGTAACATTTGTGAGAGCTGGGGTATTTTTGTATTTGACAAAACACAGCATGGGAAAATCTCACAATGGCACTCAGGAGCAAAAAACATAAAATGATGATGGAGCCTTCAGTAAATGCAAGTAAAAGACCAATTTATTTGGTTAATCAACAGGTAATGTCTTTTTGTGTGCTTTGGTTATTTTTGGGGGGACTCTAAGTCTGTTGATTACCCAAATTAATTCTTTTGCCTGCATTTTCTGGTGGCTGTGTATTTTTGTGTTATAAAAACCAGCCCGTTCCAATTTGTGGTCGATTACCATGGTGACGAACAAAGCTTTGAAATGTTCAGGTCAGCCCTAGACTACAGTCGCACGCCATCGCAAATCAGCTTAATCTCAAAATATTTGAGAAGAGGATTTTTGTGAAAAATCTGCACATAATTTGAAGCAATGTAAATGCATTCGAGTGTGATTGCGGCATCACTCTGACCGATGACAGGTTCATGGCACACAATGATGGTTGTGTGATTTTTGATGAAGTGGTGTGTGTGTGTGTGTGAGAGAGAGAGAGAGTAACTTGGATGCTCCCTCACACCAGAGTGTTAAGCAGCCTTGTAGCCACAGGCTTATTTGGGGGCTCACAGTACTGAAATGCCTTCTAAAATGGACATTTTGGTGACAAAATGACTTTCTCTGTGAGCCTTAAATGACTGTACTCAATTACACCCTCGACACACACACACGCACACTCGCCCTGACCGACTGGGATCACAAAGTTGTCATGGCAACCCTTTAGCAACACATCTGTGTGTATGCGTGTGTGTCAGAGAGAGCTCGTGAGTGTCCGAGCGAGTGTGTTTGTGAGTGTGCGTGCGCCTGTGGTCTGCTGGGTACTGTAGGTGATTTTCCATCAGCAGCTCAATCGCTGACCTCATTTCACACTGACGGATTCTGTCTCTTCCAAAAAGTCGGCATGTGATGGCGGGAGGAGGGGGCGTCTGAGTGGAATGGATAATGACTGTGATGTGTGAAAGACGACTCAGTCCATCTCCTTCATTTCCTGTCTGAGAAGGAACCTTATGTCCTTATCTATTTTTATATCCTCATGGTCGCCGAGCTCCTTCATGTCCTTTTTCATCTTTTTGTGTGTGTGATTTTTTTTTTTTTCTCGTTTTGTTTTGTTTTGGGAGCATAGTCACTCCACGCATTGGGGAACATCACATGCTCCGACTTGTTCCTGTCATGAATTCTGATGACCATACTGAATACCTTGACTGTGACATGATTGGTTGTATTTTTATAATAAATGTTGATTTTATCTAATGATGACTGCAGGGGTGTTTTTTAATTTTTTAATTTTTATTTTTTTTGTCAGTGGTAAAGTGAGTTTGGATCCGTTCGCTCTTCTCAGTGCTTTTAAAGCTGCGCTAGACTCCAAATAGCAGCATGACATAACGCTTTGAAAACTATTTTAACTTCAATACTCAGAAATCATATAACATGACATCAGTAAACACACAGCACGGCTCCGAATTAGGGGAGATGGGACACTCTTCTCTATTTCAGCCCCTCTTTGTGACTTAGGCCGATAAGACGCTGGTATTTTTACATATAAATCTTGCCTAGTGCAGCTTAAATTAATCCAATACTTGCCCACTCCACATTATACTCATATTTTTCTCTCATTTTCACAGCTACAATTAAAATTTAGGGATTAGGTGACTGTAATCCAGAGGAATTCACAATGTGTGAGCTGACAGAGTTGCCCGCTCAAGGACACATTTCTGTTAATGGACACAACAGAAGAGATTGAATCTGTAACTTTCTGCTTACAGGACAGTCTTTCTAAGCAAACACACACACACACACTCACACACAGCAACACACTTACACACTTGGGCCTATCCTGAATAGAAAGTGATTGTTAGTCCCTTCCTTTACTGCTGCAAAATTGCAATCATTTGTAAAATTGCAGCCTATGTCATTTCTTTGAAAAAAACGCAAGGGCTTTTTCTTTTCTTTTTTCTTTTTTTTTTTCAATAAAAGTGAAGTTGAAATTGCGAGCCCTGGCAATATTTGCAGCAAACGCTTGGAAAGTGTTGCCCTCGCAAAATGGCAGCTTTCCAAAGGGAAGGGACATTGGTGGCATCCATTGCAGTCTGTGCTCCGTTTCAGGGGATTCACTCCGCTGTGACAGATGAAAGCCAGGTCCTGTTTATTGATCCTGTCTGCTGTATATGTGTGCACATACACACAACACACACACATACATACAGAGCAAAGAAAGACATATGTGGACATGCACTGCAAAAAATTCTCCATCCTAACAAGTGATTTAGTATCATTCAGTGTTAAAATTGTGCTTTCCTTCAAAATAGTGAAAAAATCTGCCAGTGGGGTGAGATAACCCAACTTGTTTCCAATGCAGATTCACTTGTTTCAGAAATTTTAAAGTGTAAATATGTTGAAATAAGGCAGGTCAGCCGACAAGGATGAAGAAAGCATCACTTGCTTCATGAATACACTGGAAGCAAGTTTGTTATCATTAGAAACAGTTGATATTATTTCATCCTACTGGCAGAATGTTTCACTTTTTTCATTGAAAAAGATGTTAAACACTGAATATGAGACTTGATAAAATGAAAATATTTTTGCAGTGTATGTCCAAATGCGTCTTTCTCTGCTGTGTGTGTGTGCCTACCAATATGGAGCGCGGCTGTCTCTCCCCTGTGCTTTTCCTGTACAAGTACACACTTGAAATGTGGGGGACTCAAATCAAAGGTCGCCTGTTTTTTGAGAGCACATGAGAAACCCATGTAGAGCCTGATAGCATGAGGGGGAAGCTGCGTCTCCGAAGTGAGCCTGGAACATCACCAGGGGCGCAAAGAGGAGCTTATTTCATTTTCGCCTCAGCATTTTGATTCCTAATGGAATCTGAAGGCCCATTAGGCTATGAATCCACCCTGGCAAGTCGGACGCGGCCATCACATAGATGCTTTCAGTTAAATATAAGCCGCTATCTGTGGAAACTTGCATGGCATACTGCAGGTGAAGCAACCGGTACTAAAAGCTGCAAACACTGTGAAGTAGCACTCATCCAAGGTCAAGTGAAATGACAGTTTTCAAACTAGAAAGTTATGACAGCTAAATTACATGGTCCACGAGCTCGAGCTGCCATGATTGGAATAGAGAAAGTAATTTCTTGACACACATTTTCTCTTGTATAGCGCCTGAGGACTTGAATACACTTTTGTTTTTGTTCACTTGAATTTCTCCACGCCCAAGTCCAGAAGGACTCCCGTAAATTGGGAGATTTGTGTGGTAAACAATGACACCAAATAAAGAGCTTTATCAAAAAAAATTATACCCAAATGGAGAATTGCTTTCTAAACGGATTTGTGTAGTTTTAGCATAATTCCTGCTAATTCTGTGATATGATTATCAGCTTAAGTAGAAGGGTTTAGCTGAACCGAATGTCCGGTCACGCTTGCTCTGCTCCCAGTGTCATCTCCTCAACAAACAGAGGAATAATTACATTTCAACGAACTCATTATTCAACCAACTTAGGATTGTATCCAGTCATACGGGAAATGTGGCCTACTGAGGAGTAAAAGGTAAGGGTATGAATTTTGGTCAAATCAATTTGAATCGCTGCTTATGAGTTGGAAAGTCAATTGAAGAGCTGTTTTTTCCTGGAACGATCGAAGTTGGTAAACAACAATTCAAGTCAGCAGTTAGATTGATTGATAGATGTACTTATACATATATTTAATATGAATTTATGTTGAATAAATGTGTACAACTATCTTTTTATTCTGAAAAAAAAATTACATTTTACTGACAAAAATGTTGAAAAGTGAATGATTCAATTCACAGCCCTTCAGATTGAGGGCTGAAGTCAGAGTGGTTGATTCTGTTTATTTGTTTTAGCAGATCAATAATGTTGAATAGGCAGAATTTATAGTCAGTTCATTAGTGAAACTTATGAATCACCATGCCTGTCTTATAATCTGTAAATCTGTGTATCTGTATATCTGTATAGATATATAGAGAGATAGATACATGTATATGCCCTAGAGATGGGGACTGGCAAAATTAGCTCACTTCACTTCATGTCCTCACTTTGAAGGTGTACAACCCTAACAGCTCATCACAAGGATGAAAATTCGCAATCTCACACACACACACACACATGCACGCACACACACCCCAGGCTCCGGAACCAGACCCCCTTCATTTCTCCATGAAGTCCACAGGTGCTGGGGGAAGTAAATGAAAGTTGGCATATCCAATCATGGCCTGACGTCAGGGTGCCGCCCCTGCTGGCAGCATGCCCGCTGACAGAGAGGGCCATCTGGGCGCCAGAGAGCCAGCGACAGGCCCATCCATCCCTGTGCCCTGCCCTCCAGGCATGCAGCCAGGGAGACAGACTGGGAGAGCTGGCAGGGATCAGCGCTTCTGGCTCTCGCCAAGCTGGATCATGTTCTGGCGGTGGGAGCGTTCAGCGGGGTCAAACGTGCATGTTTCACTGCATTTTATGCAACAGGGTAGCTTCAGCCGTGCAACACGACTGGTCACAAGCGTGTTCCAGCTGTGCTTTTAATTCTCATAAAGTCCATGATAAACCACGTCTACCACATTTTCATATAGGCACATGGCTGCTTTGCTACTCTGTTACTGATCCATGTGACATAATAGTGACGTAACCTATCAATCATCAATTAACCAAGCAATTAGAACACAGTACAAAGAAAGTATCGGCTAAATGTCACATCTAAGCCAGAGCAGTCATCAGGTAAGAAAAGCAAAGCAAACTAATATGGCAAGCCAGAAGGTTCAATATGTGAAAAACATGCCATGTTAGTTGAGATGTTTTCGGTCTTTTACGAACTGCTGTTATTATTATATGTACTGCTGTCAGTAGTTTGCGGCTGCTACTGGGTCACAAGGAAGGCGAGTTGATTCTTGATTCTCTCATGGCGGTTCTGAGAATTGATTCCAAAAATTGAAGGACCTGGAAACTCCTGTTTACAAAATAATGTAAACAAGTTTGTAACTGATTCAATTTGAGATCAACAATCTGTACTAATCTGTGTTTGATTGCTTTGGTCTGATTTTCTCATCTGATTTTTCTCTATGTTGCTTTGGAATTCCCATTCAAACACAACCAAATCAAATCAATCAAAATCCAAATCAGTCAAGCAAATCCAAGGAGACAGAAATCACAGTCCTGCCTACACTGTTTGACTGACAGGTGACGTCTGGGAGGCGTCTTGCAGAAACACCACAGATGGAGACAAACTGAAATTAATGAGAATCTCCCAGATTACCACTTTATGTTCTATTTTGAACATACAGCATTTTTCAGTGAGCACTAGTAAGATGCACTTGTTGCATAGCTGCCATACCAAGGATGTCTGTCCACTCTCAGGTGTCCGTGCTCAACACTGAAAGAATGAATGTGCTTGCAGGGTCTGAGGAAACCGAACACAATGCAGATCCTCTGGCTAACCTCTCCTTCGTTCGGAGCTAAAACCGCTGCTCATGTATTATGAAAGCACTCTCTCTTCATAATCCCCCCATGAACCTATTAGTTTAGTGCGATATTGCTGTCGTGCGACGGTAGTTATCCCCTCTCATTATTTCTCTGCCCCTCCACCCCTCTGTTCCTTCATCAATCCATCATTTCTCTCCTCCTGGTCACGGTGCTGCTGATCCTGGTCTGTTTGGGCACGACAGCCGTGACAACAGACGAATAAACCCTGTGACGGGCTGTAATGAGCACAGGTGGACACACACACACACACACACATCTGACTTGACTTCAGACCTCTCTATAGTCCATATGGAGAGGAAATGTGCCCTGTTATGCATTTGATATACATTTGTCACATCCATGTCTTTAACTGGTTATGAAACAGTCTCCATTTAATACTGATGCCCCTATATGACCTACATAAGCAAACGACATCAACGGCAAGAAGACTGGCTGTTTCTGTAGAGTTATCCTAAATGCCTGTCACTGGGTTGCTGTCCCTGTGCAATTAGACGAAACAATTTTCGGCAAAGCAGCAGCCCGTGTTAACTGTCAGATCCCAGTTAACTAGGCCTTGTTGTATTTATCTTTGCTCTGCCTCTACTGTCTCTTGGTGATGCTAAGCCAAACTTTCGAGCGTTTGCTGCGGGGTTGTTGATGTCTTTTGCGGGGGTGGTGCTACCACTTTTGTCCACAGGGGCCGCCAAAGTCAACACAAAATCAATGTTTCTGGTTGTTGCTTCAAAAAATAAAAAGAATACTTAATTAGATAACCATTTAAAGATGCATTATGCAAAATTGCCAAGGGTTGATTGGATAGAGAGCTAAGACTCAAAAAGGTGAAAAAAGTGCCCAATTTATCAGAGTCTGGCCAGTGATGAGAACTATGTAGACTCAACCACCAAATTACAGGCCTATGTGATATTTTGTTGTATTTTCTTTTCATACATCTTTCATTTTAAAGCAGCTTTTTTGAAGCAAAACTCATTGCAAACTTGTGCATCTTCTGCAACAAACTTGATCACATCTTTATATGTTTTACCTTTATTTGAAAATACAAACGTATGGTGACTATGTCCTTCCTACCACTTGACAGAGCTTATCAAGAGGATACATAAAACTCATTTTCGCCTAAAATCAATGCCAGTTATACCCCCTTTGCACCAAACCTTCAATATAAACGGCTCAAATTCTGGTTCAGATCTTTCAAAAAAACAAAAGCAAAAAAAACAACATAGAAATAATTCTGTAGTCTAAAGAGGAGACACAGTTTATGATCTTTTTGGTCAACATATTTCAGCAACTATCGGTCTCCTGTTTCTCTGAATTGCCTTTGTGTCTATCTCCTCATTCCTCTTTTATTCGTGTTTAAAGTCTCGCTTGAGCCCACAAGCATTCTGTTGTTGTGAGGACAGATAAAGTGGCGGATTTTCTCATGGATTTTTTTCATGTTCACTTAGTCAGATATGGAACAGAAGGCTCTCGGTGACATTTACCCACAATACTGTTCTTCACACCACCACCAACTGGACTCCCACTCTCTCAAAGTGAGGACCGAAGACTGTTTCAACAGTTTGTTTGGACATAGAACACAATCTCCTCAACAAAACGGCCACCTGCTGACTGAAAATGGCTGAATGCTGTTATTTACCAGCACAAGAGATATGAATGTAAGTGTAGTGAGCCCGGTCTGGACCGAGAGGCGGAGAGAGAGACAGGAGCGGTCTGTCGGGATAACAAGGGGCACCTGCCCAGCTAGCCTCTTACTATACAGTATGTGTGTTTAGGTGGGTGTTGGCTGCTGGGACCCGGGACTGAAGCGCAAGCAGACGAAAAAATTGTGTGTGAGGAAAAGCCTTGAAACAATAGTCTAGTTATAGTCCACTGGTATAGATTGCAGTTTTTATCCAGTTAAAAGCCAAGATGATAATTGATTCTTGATCAGGGCCAAAGCCAGATTAAAATTTCTGACCGAGGTTGGAGAATCCAAACCCTTAATCAGCTGTCTGGGGATTGTCCTCGAGAAAGATGATAGTCATTTAAAACCAATTTTGTACAATTTTAAAGCATTTTGCATGATTTATATCCACGTGAAAATGTAAAAATAATTGTTCGCTGATGCCAGTGATCACAATGGCGGTGTTATTATGTTGCAGTTAGATGTGGTCATCCAGGCCACTAGCAATATAAGCTGGATTAGTACCACTTAGACTTAATGTCGCTCATTCAAGCCAGTGGAGAGCCAAGTGAACAAGCAATGTTTGAAAGTGGTTATGCTGCAATCGGTGCTGAAATGAGCTTCTTAAACAAAACATAAAAAATGCAGACTATTACCGCATTATGACTCGAACAGTATCTACTCTTCGGTGAACAACTGTAAGTGTTAGAACCTATTATGAAAGTACAAACAGTGAGAAAGTTGACAATAGCGTTTTACATTGATCCTTACAGGGTGCCAGTGCAGGCTCAGCTAATACTCAGCCAGTCACTGCAAATGCTTCCCAAAGACCGCCTGCTGAGTGCTCTGATGCCTGCTCAAGGTGTATTCACGAGGGATGTCTGTGTTTACAAAGACTACACACATTAGCAACCCAAATCTTTTAGATTAGCATTAGATCTATTAGATTTAGGATTTTTTTGCTCCCAACTGCTTTGTTACAAGTCTGGATAGTGCAACCACTGGCCAACTGCTGTACTTCAATTTGATCTCAAATTCCACTCAATGACAAAGAATACACAATTTTTGCAAAACAAACAAACAAAACAACAACAACAACAAAGCTCTGGCCTCTGGCACTTGCAGGAACTTGTTTGTGTGACTTGTCTACAAGATGCTGAAAACATACAGTGCAAGCACATTGTTATAATCCTTATCTGGCAACACTTCAGCAAATGACAAGGAAGCCAGCTTTAGCATGGCACAACATCAGAGGAATCTGCTTTGAATGCAAATACTTTGATATATGTATTCACCAAAAGCTAGGGCACTTAAATGCAGTCCTGTTTCTCCATGTTTTCTTTGATATTTCTTACTTGTTTCACTATTTTTCACAGCGTCTTCTGAAATAGTTTTTCACAGTGGCTTGCAATGACTTGAATCACCAATGTTGCATAACTCAAAATGTAATATAATTCATTATTGCACATGATTATATGCACATGATGTCTTATGCCATGTTCAAACAGCACGTCATGTCAATTGTGGACAATACTTTGAACGTATTCTTCTCCTTCTCCTTCCATTGGTTGCACTGCATCACCACATCAAAAAATACAACAGGCCAGGCTGAAGCAAGTGTCACCAGTATGTAGGCTATTAGTATTTTGACAAACGTAGTCAGTGTGGACAGGCAAGGAAAAGACTGAATTCACTGCTTTAGACCTCAATGTGACACGTACTGTTTGAGCACGATGTTACACATTGATCAGATTTTAACAACATTTCACGGGAGGATGATGCATCTCTCAACCGTCCGGCTTTCTCCGTTTTACACTGATTAAGCCAACAGGGGGAGCTACATCTGTCTTTCCCTCATTTTCCAATGCGTCGCCTAATGTCTCACACACCAGTGATTGGATTTTGATGGAACTTAACACTTCACCATCATACTAAAAAATAAGTTTGACACAGAGTTGTCACTTCATGTAAAAAGAAGATGACATATTTGGTTCTGACTGGCCCGGTGGAGGACTGCATCATGCATTGGAACCACGTTTGGTCCTGACTTGTTTCATTCTGGTTTCATCAACCTGATGCTGCAGCAGTCCTGGTTGTGTTTGTATGTTTTTGGAGCATGGTAATAGGAAATACGCCTTCTGAGTTTGGAGAGGAGAGTTTCTGGGGACCAGCGCTAACCAACTTGAAATTTCTTTTTCGCCGGCAGTGCAAGTTGTAGTCTGGCGTAGCGGGCATTTCCAACTGTTATAACAACTCTCTCCCCTCGCTCCTGTGTCGTTTGAACGAACCCCAAGGAGCTGCAGCATTTCACAGCTGAACAGAAGCGAACACGTCTCTAAACCGCCTGCTGTCCTCCAAGGAGCGAGGGAAACAAACTGCATGCACACAAACCCTCTCGCTCTCTCTCTCTCTCTCACACACACACACACACAAACACACACACACACACACATGCTCGGAGACACTCTTTCTCACATGCCCACACATAGACATGTACTATAAGAAGGTTACACAAACAGGTGCATACATATACTTACGAGAGCTGCAGTTTCAAGCACTCAAAAACACTCACATGCACGCGCTATACTGGCGCATATTTTTCTTCCTTCCTGTCTGCCAGTCAACCTCCCAACTTCCAACTCTTTGTTAGCTTTCTTTAGTGGACGACAACCCATCTGCATGCCATTACTGTGCATTTCGACACTAATGGAGCCATTTCACCAGGCAATAAAGTGTGGGGGAACATTAGCAGCCGAGATTCAGGGTAAGAACACACTAAACTGACGCTGGAGACGTGCCGTGCATCGCTGAGAACGCCTGCGGCACAAGGCGAGGCAGCAATCACCCTAAATATTAATATTCTGCTCCTCGGTTTCTCACGGAACGATGAAAGGCAGGGGGAGAAGACCCGGTTCATCACATGTATAATGTTGTAGGCACCTTCACTCCCTCAGTCAATCCCCCTCATCCCCAGTGAGCTGAGGCCGCATTACAGTAAGGAGGGGTGCAGGATTTCACAGGGGAAAACCTTCACAGGAACATGAGGGAATCATGAGGGGAATGCAAAGGAGCTGAAGGGTCAATGTACAGCCAGCTGGTCATCAAAAAGTAAATCCAGACAGGTATCACCCTTATTACATTGTCCCTAAAACATGGCTATTTATGAAAGAAAGCAATAATGTGACCCAAAATATTGATTTTGAAATGTCTTTAGTAACCTTCAAAAAGCAAATAGCCAGACATGTTTAAAATAACCCTTGTTTCAGTGGTGATTATATATTAGTTTGCAATTTGATTTGATATCCATGTTGTAATGGATATCAAAAAGGTTTGGCTAAAAGGTAGTAAATGTACCGGACTGTCTGTGTGGAGTGATATATTACACCTGCTTGAAGTGACATTATATTGAACATGTAAGTTACAGTTTTGATTTCAAATTAGTCACAATCCATCCATCTTCGATGCTCAGCGCTCATCGCAGTGGTGTTCCTATGCTGCTCTTCCCAGATCATACCTGTCAATCAAACAGTGTGGGCGGGACTGAGAAGAGCAACTGTATAAGCTTTCATGAACTCGATACAGGTTGAATCACTTTTGTGTTAAATCAGCTGATTTGATTTATTTATGTGAAAGTCTGACCTACTATCAGCTATTTAGCGCGCACACACACACACATTTTTAATTACTATACTTGTAAGGACCGTCACAGAATACATTAATTTCCTGACTGCAACCTCCATCCACCACCACACATGCTTAACCAAAACCTAATCCTAATTCTAATCTAAATCCAAAACCCTGGCTTTAACCCTTAAAGTAGTCACTTATAGTGCAAGGTCATTTGGTCCTCAAAAGGATAGAAGTATAAGAGCACACACACAAACACACACACACACACACACAGATTGTTTCATGTATAACGATGACCCTAGGTTCCCCTCTGTGAGTGTTTATGGCCCGAGAGCATGCTTTTAACATGTTGACATTCACTTTTAATCCGTCCTTGTAATTAGACGGGCCCCACCACCAGTAAGTAAAAATAGAGGCAGAGTGATTAAAACAGGAAAATCCAATCAAACATGCTTCTTATGACAGCGAACGTTCACTGATGAGGTGGCTGCTCCACATATATGCTGCACTGACAATTACCCCCTTGCATACTGTCAAGCACACACACGCACATATACATGTATTGGTACGTCCAAATAGGCTATACAAAAACACACTCCCGCACAACAGCCCTGTTTGTAACAATGCTAATTAATCCAGATATCTTTTCCCACACAGGATATCCTTGGCTTTCATCCCCTCCTCAATTAGATTGAACTTCCTACTGTTATGTTAGTGTTTGGATTAGGAGGAATTATGGAGGAATGCTAATGTTTGAAATCCTCCTTTGCCTTTGACTTACTGCATCACACGCTTGACAGCTATCTGGCTTTTAATAGGAGAGGTATGAGCGTGTGTGTGTGTGTGTGTCTCTCTCTTTGTGTGTGTGTGCTTGTGTGCGTCCATACGTGCTCGCTAAGCCCTGAGTATGTGCTAAGCGCCTCCACAAACCCTGAGTAAATACACTCGCGATGGCCAGACCTTGCATCAGTCTTCCTCCCCTCCCTCCCTCACTGCCTCCTGACTTGAGATGGGTCAAAACTAGAGCAAACGATCCTTTAGATGTTTTCCATCTGAGCTGCGGCCCGGTCTCTCAGCTCTTAAAGACTTTGAGAACAAAGAAGTTTATGAGTTTCAGGCTGTGATCGCAAGGCTTGAGTCTTTTTTCTTGTTGTTGTTCAGTTGTTTTCACTTATTTGGTTGCAGCAGTCGTGCATCCCCTACAAACCTCACATGTCTGATGAGGTGTGTGTTGCTGTGCTGCCATGGGTGCTGGACTATATGTTACGTCAGAAAGAGCAAACAACAGGGCCTGGAGGTACATATGCATTTCCTGGTTTGTGACGTGAACTTTAATTACATCCTCCATGCAGAATGAACTCCTCATCCTCTTATCTCCTACCTATTTTTATTCCCAACAACATTTTATACCCTTTTTTTGCTTCAGGTTAGCTAGCCAAAGCTAATTAGAGAGTTGCTTAGCAACAAGAATGATGTAACAATGCTTGCGTCCTATGAGCTTGTGCTCTTTCTTTTACTAGTGATGCTCACAGTTGCACTTTGTGTTAGTGCAGACCAAAAAATATGTCAAATGTGGTCACGGCCTTGGCTGCACAAACAGTTTTTGGAGGCGCAGCAGCTCCGGGGACAGAGATCTTATTGGTTGGGTTTAACCTAAATGGATGGAACCAAAGAGCCACAGTTTTTTTAAGGCTAAGTCACGTTAGAGCTGTGAAAATGTGAAAGGGAAAAAGTCAAGAGTTAAGAGGAAGGAGGTTAATTTTCGCTTTGCTTCCACTGTTTGAAAAAAAGCCACCTAGCCACACTAACATATCTAGTTTAGGTAATTATCATAGCTGCCCTTCCAAGTTCAGATTATTCTAACCTATAGCTACCCAGCATAAAAGGACAGGTGGGTCCAATAGGTACACACTGCAAAAAGTTGCCTTGTCAACAAGTCATTTAGGTTCATATTCAGTGATAAAAATCTCCCAGTGGGATTAGATAATCCCACTTGTTTCCAATGCAGTTTCACTGGTTTCAGGAATTTTCTGACAAAGTATAAATATGCTGAAACAAGGCAGACTAAAGCATATCAGCCCACTAATATCAATGATACTTGATTCAAGAAAATTCTGGAAACAAATTGATTAACATTGGAAACATGTGGAATGATCTCACTGTCTGATTTTTTCACCTGTTTTAAGAAAAACACGATTTTAAAATGTAGTCATGTATCACCTGCCTGCCCACATCCTTCCATTTGACTGAAAGTGGATGATATGTGTAACATTGTGGGATATACATCATTTCCTGTAGGCATGACCAGTGGTCATTTACTTTGTGACTATCAAGGTGAGACTACCTGCCACAGCACCGTCAACTCATAGCAACTGCAACACCGGTGGAAAACAGCAAGAAACAATGCAACATGGTTGCTGTATTCAGCGTCTGCTCCCTCTGCCTCATTTAGCTCAGCCTTAGGCGAGATGCCACTTCATGGTAGAGCTAACCTCGTTTCCTGGGCATTCTCCACGCAGAGCAGAAAGCCTGGAAGAAGGTCCCAGTTGTTTTGGTGAAAGTGGTGGCAAAGAAGATTCAAGGGGAGTGAAGAAGTGTAACTCCGGTCAAAACGAATAAGAGGCTATGTCCTTAAAAGTCAGCAGCTCCCCCTTGTTAACCTCATGTTCATAGCTCAGGTTAAGTATTCATACTGAGGTCAGGAGCTCATCACTTTCTAGTTTTCTAGACAATTTTGCACCAAAATATTAACTAACTCAGCCATTCAAACTCCATAGGCTTGCATCCTCAAATTGCACCCAGAGGACATTCAAAGTCTTTTTTTAAAAGATGTATAGAATGAGAAAAACAAAAACAAAAGTAGCCCAGGAATGACGCATCTTGCTTCCTTACCTTCTCTGTTGGGGGAGCAGCTAAGACCCAGCCTCTATCCTCTCAAAGGTCTCTCAAATTATCCATCCAAATATGGATGGCAGTGGACATGAAACCTGAGGCCACACCCACCTCCAGGAGCACCCACAGTTTGTGATTAGGGTTAGGCTCAGGTTGAGAAGGAGACATTATGGCATAGCAACAGTGTTCTTAACTTGCATTGGAGCCAGACTTAAGTCAATGGAACAGGCATGGAACATCCCACTACACACCCTCTGCTTGGACTGTGACAGGACACAGATTCAACTATATAACAAAACACACTTCACATAATGCAGACTGGTGTTGTTTGTCCAATGTGTGCATTAGTTGTCCTTGTTACTGACCCTCAAAACAACAGGAGTCTGCCCAGTAGTTGCATGAAGCCTAATGTGACGCTCAGCTCTAGCCAAACAAAACTACTGTTAGCCACGTGCACATATAAAATGCACAATCCAATCCCTTATATCAAATATGAGCTAGAAGCACAAATGTAACAGCAGCAAACCCATTCAGCACAGAAGATCCCACACTCAGCACCAACTTGGTCTCACTCACTACTCAGTGACATGTTGTCTCTTCTTTATATGTGTTCCCAGTTGTGGACGTGGCTGGAGGCACACAGGCCTACGTGTTCCTCCCTAGACCCCATTTTACCTATTAATGGTCCCAGTGAAGCTTATTCTCCTTCACACAGAGCAGAGTCTCTTCAAGCCTCTTCAGCGGCTTGATTGAATATTTCCTCTGAGAGCTTCATACTTCCCTGACCGCTGGGTTTTTACCTTGCAGTCAGAGGCCTAATATGTCTCCTTCGGGAAACATATTAGGCCAAAAGTGTGAACCAAAAGTTCTGTCCGGCTGGTAAAACTGGAAGTCCTAGAAAAAACAGGAGCTTTGTCAAGGCTACAGTCGACATGTCAGTGAACTACTGGCATGACTGGCAGGAACATGACCAGCCGAGGAAGGTGCAACTAACAGCCCACTTCCTGCCTCCAGGCAACAAGCTGAATATTGTAGTTTTAAACTTAGCATTTGTATCAAACATTCTGTTACTGTGAAATCAATGCCAGCATCAAAGTTTTGACTCCTATCCGAGCGGTCAAACACACACAAACACTCGCACACGTATACACACATGCACACACACCCCACAGAGAGGGCTAGCCTCTCCAGGACAGGACAGCTCTGGTAAAGATCAAATCGGCCTTTGAGCTCTCTTGATCTTTGCTTCCCTTCTTCTGGTTCTCTCTTGTTCTCCCTCCCCTCTCTATCTCTCGTCCAGGAAGCGCAGCGTTTGTGGATTTTTATCTCCGCCGGTCGATAACAGGTCTCGGATCTGTCTGGATTTGGGATTTATTGGTTTATAGACGTCTGAGGGGGTGGGTGGGAGGAAAATGTGCGTCTTCCTTGGCATCAAAGAGGGCCGAGCCTCAGCTGGTGTCAGTGCTGGGGGAAAAAAAGTGCGGTGGCTCTCACCTCGTCACTTAGGAGAGGGACTGAGTGTGTGAGAATATGCTAATGGAGCCTGAAACTCTCCATGTGAGTCCCTCTGTGTGGGTATTTCTCTGTTCTCGCCTGCTTCTGAATCCCACCAAACACACACATGCATAAACACAGTCCCTCCCGCTCTGTAGCTCTCTCTCTCTCTCTCTCTCCCTCTCTCTCACTCTTTTTCTCGCAAAACAATCTGGCCATTCCCTCTAATGCATCACTGACATCCTCTTCAGGCTGTAACGTGCCTTCCCTGTCACCTTCTGACACCACCCTCCAGACCTCCAGCCCGCCAGCCGCCTTGAATTATTCATCTAATATGCTCTTTGACAAAGCCAGCCGTTGTGCTGGTTCGCCAACATTACAGCCACAATTTGTTTACTTCTCCCCCTCTGCCACTCCTTCGCTTCCTGTTATCTGCTTCCCTCCCTCTCTGTGTTTTTTCCCCCTCCTCTATATTCCTTTTTTTCCCTCATCTTTGCCTCCAAACGCCACGTTCCCCTCTTCTTTATTGACATCTGCTGTCACAGTGATTTGCCAAAGTGGATCTGACAGGCAGCGAGCCTTGTTCATGCCTCTTATAAAAGCCATACATTTGCTTTAATGGAATTTTCATCTCCCTCTGCCTTTCTTCTCCACTCTTGCTTCTCATGCATATTGTGTCTTGGCCATGAAGGAAGGCTTTTTTTCCCCCCTTTCTCCTATAACGTCTGTTCCCCTTTTTTACTTGTCACTGACAACGTATGCAAATAGTAGCCTTGGAAAAGTAGGTCTCTTTGCTTTTGGTAATCAGCTCCCGCCATTACGTAAACAAAGCAATTACCTCTGTGTGTGTCATTACAGCTGAGCATCACAGAGGCTGCTTGACTTGTGTGAGCAGCGAGAGTGCCAAAATGCTTCTCTGCCTCATCTATATTTTAGCGCACTGAGGGTGCACTGTAATAATCTCAATTTGTGAACTTGTAGTGGTGCCAGTTTGCCATTTCCCAGCACCACAATCTTTAGACGTTTTCAGCTAAGATGGCAGAGTAACAAGGGTCGTGACAGATTGAAAGCCATCTATCCACCTAAGTGCCTGCAGTGCCCATCTCCTGTGTAGCTCGAGCACTTTTATCTCCGCTGAAACTCCTCTCCGGCGTCTACATTTTTCTAAATTTGTGACTGCTTTTAGCGCTTTCAGGGAGTTGCAGTTTTTCGGGATTTAATCCTGAATTGTTCACCTCAGCTATGATCATTTATATGGTGGCATAATTTGGAAAAAAGTCCTCATTTCAGCTGTGAATATGGGTTTATTTACCCCTATTTGACAGTGAAAGAAAATATTTTAGTTCCTCAAAACACATAAAATCCATCAGCAGCTCTCTAGAGGGCTTGCAGGGAGAGCATTGCCAATACAAACTGAGATTACACTGCAAAAATGAAGTACTTTAGCCTCATACTCAGTATTTAAGTCTTGTTTTCCTTAACACAAGTGAAAAAATCTGCCAGTAGGATGAGATAATCCCACTTGTTTCCAGTGCTACTCAGAATTCCAGAATTTTCTTAAATCAAGTGTCATTTTCATGATCCTATAGCGGGCTGATGTGCCTTGTTTCAGTATATTTAGACTAACTCCTGAAACAAGTGACACTTGCACAAGAAACAAGTGGGATTATCTCATCCCACCAGCAGATTTTTTTCTCTTGTTTAGAGAAAAACAAGACTTTAAGACTGAATGCGGTTATAAATGACTTGTTCACATGGAGACTTTTTCAGCGTGTTTGTGAAATCCTCATTCCAGCTGTGAGTGTGAATTTATTTATCCCTATTTGACGATGAAAGCATCCATTTTATGTCCTCGTAACAGATAAAATCTATCTGCAGCTGTCAACGCTTTGAACGGTTGAATGGAGAGCTTTGCCAAAAAAAACAACAGGGGCTGAAAATGATCTCATGATGTGCTGTTTTATGGCTGGGCTGGCCTTTTGGTTTGGGTTGGAATCAGACCGAGCCTTAAAGAGCATGTGTGTTAGCCTCAGGAGGATTCACTCCGGCCCTCAGAGCCTAGTTGGCTCTCAGACTTAGCCCTCCATTTACGACAAAAACCCCGCTGCTTCTCTCTTTTCCTAATGAGGGTTGCAGGGAAGTAACGGGCCTTTAGCTGTTTTCTCTGCTCTCCCTCTCTCTTTCTCTCTCTCTCTCTCCCTCCCTCCCACACTGCAGTCAGCAGGCAGTGTTAAATTTCTCATCTTATTTTACCCTTCAGCCTGCCATCAATTTCAAGCTGTTCTCCTCTCATTTACAGTGGTGCTACACCATCCATAATGACATCAGGATGCACCACAGTATCAGCTGCCAAATGTACACTTTGACTCATCTCGCTCTGAGGAGAGAGAGTGGCGTGTGAATGGCTTCGCCGCGCTGTTTCACATGTGCCAGCCGGCTCCTGCACCCATGGGAACATGCTGGTCCCTCCAAGCATATTAATGGATCATTTGATGCAATTTCATGTGCAATAAAATTGAAAGAAAAGCAGAATCTGCGATGTTGCAAGCTCATTTCTCCTCTCAGTTCTAACGCTGCCGTATTATAGACCCATCCCAACTCGCCACATCACGCTTCCATCCTGACACAAAGCTGCTGATTGTCTCCCAGAAGAGGCTGGACGCTCTCGTTCACTGCATGTTCTCACACAGACAGACCCACAGATAGACTGGTCTCAGCTAAGATGTGTGGATTCTGCAAAACAAAGCACTCCAGTGCTCTCTACAGGCTCGTCCACGACGGTGCACGTCTCTTGCCAGAGCTCACAGAGAGCGTCACAGGCTCTTTCTTTCATATGTGTTGGCACTGTCCCGCTGTGCTCTCTCTTTGGAAACAAAAGAGCTTATTATTATCTAATATTACCGGGACAACCCGCCTCATGAGTTGTCATTTGCACACCAGATCAAACAACTTCATCTAGCGCTATGGAAATTACCGTTCTTCAAGGACTGCAGCTACTGAGAAAGTGAAAGATCTGCACATTATTGCCTCTGTCATGTGAAAATCTTATAACTTTTAACTCAGTTTTGGTGATTTTCATGTTTTAATTTACATTGATCACATGGTTTGCGATGGGAAGTTAATGTTCCATAATCCTTTGGGCCTGTGAATCAAAAGTCAACAGGACAGACTCAACAAATGCGTGCTTCTCAAGCAAAAAAAACAAGGCTCTTCTAAACATGGGTGTCTGTCTCTATGTGTATGTTATTGTCTGTGTTTATTATGGCTTTTGTAATAACTTTTAAATAATAAATAATAAAGTAAATCAACTAAATAATAAACAAACAAGCAAACAAATAAATAAATAAAATAAACTGCAAGTCTATTTTTCTTAGTTACTGAAGAGACGACATCTTGGCAAATTTTTGACCCAACAACAGCATTCTGTTTCCTTCACATTTTCCAAACCTTAACCATGACCTTATCTTAACCTTAACCATAACCAAATTGTTTTGCTGGCTAATGAAGCTAACGAAGCAGATGAAAGTGGCCAAAGTAGATAACAAGCTAAAGTTACCAAGTGTTTGTGCATGCGTGACTGTTAAGAGTCATGTGATGTTGATGCAGGCTCCATCACATTGGCTATGAGTCTAAATGTTGATAGTCAACGTATTTTTGGTTCAGAGACGTTGACATTTCAACGTATTTGTTGGTTTGCAGAAATGTAAAATGGCAACATTTTATTCTGGCATTTTATTGTTTAGCATTATGTTTTAATCTCATCACTATTATTCATTTGTTAGTGTTCAAGTATTTAAGTATCTTCATGGTCCCAAGGGAATAATCATCTCTAATGGGGTCTGTGGCTTAATGAAAGTCAACTTGGGGGTGGAACATGAAACATGGCAGGTCTATAGTAACTTTGTGAGAAAGTACTGAGTGCCTGTCTCAGTTTGGACCAAGACAGCAGCAAGACAGGTCCCAGCTGAACAGCCGTCACAGTGTATGAGATAATGCATATCCTGTCAAGAGCTTCATACCCACCTCCTTCCATCTGTCTCTCTACAAACTGCATGATGTGTCTTTACTTTGTTTGGCCCAACTTACTTTAGTGGCTGCCTGTTGTCTGTTGAAGACCATAGCCTCTCCTCAGTTGATTAAATCAAACCATTTTATTCCATCCAAATGTGTCCCTTTATTGAGCTAAAACACACAGTTATGATCATTTGTTTATTTACCTCCAACAAAAACTGGGTTTTGCATTCAATAAAGATCAATAAACCCCATCTTCTCCACATCTCAGCTTGCATCCTTTCTGTTTTGCCTCCTGCTACTGCAGTTATTACTGAGAAAGATTCTCGTTCTTCTTTCATGCTGAGTTTCCTCTAGTTTCTATCACGTTGTCAGTTTCTTTCCAAGACACCTGCACACTTCCCCCACAGCATTACACTACTGATTTGAGGCGGTGTGGGCCTGATGCTGTGTCTCCCACTCCCTGCCGGGTCACCTTTGATGTTGGCTGGACTTGCTGGAGAGCTGCTGTGGGCAGTGATGGTTTTAGGCTGCAGTCAGCAGCATCACTCTCCCTTTTTCTCTCTTTTTCCCCACCACTGCGTCATCTCTTCCATCAGCCTGACACGATGTTTTGATGTAAACACAGTTTGTTGTGTAATTTCACCATCAGATTCACATAGAGATAGACTAAAGACTGGGTAATAAGATACACATTAATTTAAAGATGTGATGCACTCACTGTGAATGTGGCAACACTTGGCATACAGTCATTTACTGAGGTTAGACACCCATCACTAACAAATAGAATAGAATAGAATAGAATAGAATAGAAACAGCTTGTTATTTACATTCAAGTTCAGGTGCATGCACAGTATATGAGGAGTTGTATGGCTGTATATAGGGTGTGTTGTCACTTTTATACCACTGTGAATATGATAGCATGTTTATATTCATTTGTCCATTCATTCATTAAGCCTTTATTTAAACACAAGAAAAGCAGCTGAGGATTTTCACTCATTTTCAATGATCTCAAGTCTACAAAAATTACATATATACACTTACATGCTACTTCGATACATACTACAGACATATCTACAATAGCAGACAGATTTCTGCGCGCAACATCAGAGATGAGCTTATCAGTATGCTCTACATGGATTCCTGCGGTGTTCGTCTTTTACTTCTTGGCAGTAATAATGAAATAAAATTCACCAGTTATGGAAAAATCATTGAAATTTGAGTCTTGCTTTAATTTCTTCAACAGCCCTTCACCCCTCATTTATTCATCTGCAGGATATTAAAAGAAGTCCATCTTTTATTTCCAAAGTCCTGACAGATTAAATTGAAAGTGCGTCACTCACTTAATGCACACACACACACACACACACACATACACACAGAGGCATGCAGTTTTCTCTGTCGTTTCAAAGGTAAGCTGAATTAACTCGATAACAGGATTGGACTGAGAAAGAAAAAAAGCAACTTGTCCACATAACTGCTTATCGGGAAACACACTAAGCCCGTTCATGTGTCGTTTCTGGTCCTACACACGGTCAGTACATCAGGGAGGGAATGAATGGCAGATGTAAACATCAAAGTGGCTAAATTCAAGCCTGAAGTGGCCAAACTGTGGTGAGTCATGTCTGTGCCTCTGTGTGACAAAGCCTCAGCTGGGGGTGGGAAGGAGGAGGGCGAAGTGGAAACTGTACATATGTTTCTCTGTGTGTGCATGTGTTTGTGTGAGTGTGTGTGTGTGTGTGTGTGTGTGTGTATGTGTGTGTGTATGTATGTATGTGGAGTGTAGGTATGTATGTGGAGGTAGGGGAG
>OMLB01024038.1:44551-62681 GCA_900302555.1 Myripristis jacobus
GGGGGGGTTGCACCATCCTCCTCCACTGTCATTCATGGGAGCACAAACCCATTCTGGTCCACGTTTGGAGTGTGTGCCTCCTCTCTCGCGGCAGGGAAACGTGGGCTGACACAACAGAGTTTTACAAAGCCCAGCTGGCAGGCTTTGTTATGCAAGAGGCATTACCGTACGGCTTTACTCCTGATGGTGCATTACAGCAAAGAACCCATCCTAAAACACTCTAACACCGTTCACAACAACAACTTTTGGCAATGTACCTTGCCTTTTTGTGACCTATTTTGTTGTTTGGTGGTGTGTTTTTCTCATTCCTGTGGATAACTGAAAGACTCTAATTATGGATCTGACCATTATGTTTGTTTGTTTGTTTGTTTGTTTGTTTGTTTGTTTACAGCTGATAGTGCTTTTTGATTGATGCTGGTGATAGTTGATATTTTTGCTAGTATTAAATACATTTAAAGTTGATTCTATTCAATGGCAGGGAATTTGTGGGACACATTGCAGCTAATTATGTCACAAATTTAACCATTATTAAATAATTAAATAAAGAATAAAATGTGCACAACATGAAATAAGCTTACATTTCAGGTTTTACACACTGTTTTCATGTAGCTGTGGTCAGCCTGCAGTCATATCATCGGTATACAACAATGACTGGCCATCTAATATTAAAAATTCTAATTCTGATCAATTACCAAACATCAATATAATTCTAATTTGTCTGCACAATATGTAACATATGTTTTTATTTTGTTACAGAGCTCATGCTCTCAAGTTACATTTCAAGTGAAATATTGTTTTCCATGAAGCGCTTCATTGCCAAAAGGGGAAATGAAAGGGGAAATAAACACTGATGAAACTTACAAAGAAAACACAACAACATCACAAACTGCAAGATGGTGGATTCAGAAAGATGTGAATTAAAAATAATTGTAGGAAAATGAAAAGAAGGCACAGGGGTGCATTATCAGTATTACAGTGTTTGTGCATGTGGGTGCTTGCATGATTGTGTGTGGGTGGATATAAAAGCATCAGGCAACACCAAGTCAATGCAAACATACAAATCGTATAAATGAGCCTAACGTCTGATATTATACATCACACTGTATCTTGTCCTCGTCCCTGTGACATCTAAACATTTTGCCCTCAAGCAAAACCAGAGCAATCAAATAGCTTTAATTAACAATTTTCAATTTACTACAATGTCCCGCACCACAACACTAGATGGCGCTGGTCCTTTTCAACGCCACACAGAACCACGTCCTCGTTGGTCTTCTCGTATCACGTGACCGGTTGTGCAAGTTCAAAACAGTGTGTTACAAAAGGCTGTCAGTGTGTCAGCGGCTGTCTCAGAAGTGAGTTTTTACACTTCCACCGCGCTGTTTTTCACAGTGAGGCGCAGGGGTCGGTCGTTTCGTGTCCTGAGGTGAGGTTTGGTGGCTCCAGCATGGCGGGGCCGCTGCTGGAGTTTGAGACCGAGATGTTTCTGTCTCTGTTCGGCTGTGACGGGCTGCTGGTGGCGGCGGAGGGCATGGGCATTGACCGCATCCTGCTGCAGTTCATGCGGGTTTACTCCGAGCCGGGCAGCCTGGTGCTGCTGCTCAACACCACCACACCGGAGCAGGTGAGGATACACACACATGTTGGTAACCGTATACCATTACCAACATGTACCAACATGTACCAACTGGTAACTTGTAGGTCGGGAATAGCTCACAACACCGATAAGGTCCGTTAATTCAGAAATCTGTCGATGTAATGTTGCATCGGTTAAGTAAGTAAATTGTAAATTATGAGTTTTGAGTATTTAGGAGTCACTCTTCAATTCGGCGTAACACTGACTCCACCGAGGAGCATTTATTGCAGTATAATGTCACATTTGCAATCTGGTTCACCGCCTGCTGTCCACTAACACTTGTGGGTAGTTGTTGTGGCTTCGTGTGTTGACTGTATGCCGTAAAGTGGTCCCTAAAGAGTCATGTCTATAGGGATGTGTGTCTTTGCTAATAACCAAGTTCATAATGACTTGAGGATTTCACTGCTATGTGAGAATAGATTCTGACGAGCATCCAAGTCCTCCTAATGGAGACTCTGGAAATCTGTCCCATTTTGGGGTATGTAGACTGTCTGGAAATAGTGGTGCAGAGAAAATATGAACTGAAACATAAGAGAGAAATACAAACTGCCTCATGAACAGCAGCGATAAGTGCTCTGTTCACAGAAGGTTGGACCCACAACCATTAGGTATTTTTCCTCCTTTGTCTCTTTCATTTGGACATCACAGACTGGCTGGACTAGTAAGCATGAGCATATTGGGTGTGATAGAGGTGTGATGTGTGCATTTGTCCCCTTGTTTCTCAGGAGTATTTCACAGAGCAGCTGCGGACAGAAGGTGTGACCCACCTGCCCAGGACTGTGACCAGTGACATCCAGAGCACCGAGCGCTACGATGTCTACACCCAGGGAGGAGTGCTGTTTGTCACCAGCAGAATCCTGGTGGTCGACTTCCTGACCGACCGCATCCCTGCGCACCTCATATCAGGTCAGAGCGCTGAGGCGGCACATAGCGCTGCAAGACTGTGACAGTAGATAGTTTCCCAAAAGCATTTTAGTGCTAAAAGTGTTTGTTCAACTGGGTTGCAGGGGAACAAAGATGATCTTAGCACATATATTCTTTTTGAAAATAAATCACTGAAAGATTCTGATACTGATACGGACCTGTGTGTCTGAAAAAAAGTTTAATTGAATTGATTAGAATCCATTATTGTTAGAAGAGTAGCTTGCCCCGTCTACACACTGAAGCTCATTATACTGACATATGATTTGGATATGAATGAAGGGTGACATACTGAGAATCTGTTCTGGCTTCAACCCCCTCAGGTATCCTGGTGTACCGGGCCCATAAGATCATCGAGTCGTGTCAGGAAGCCTTCATCCTGCGTCTGTTCAGGCAGAAGAACAAGACGGGTTTCATCAAGGCCTTCACTGACAAAGCCACGGCCTTCTGCTCTGGTTTCTGCCAGGTGGAGCGCGTCATGAGGAACCTCTTTGTCAAGAAGCTCTACCTCTGGCCCAGGTAAACTGGGGAGCAGGGGCCTCAATGCTCTGTTGATATCATTCATTACACTGCGTAAATTTGTTGATTTTTTCTTACTCATATTCAGCATTTTTCCCTTTACACATTTTTTCCACTGATTTGTCAAGTAGTCACATGTCAGCGCTGCTATATGTGATTTGTGAGAACCCTTTACCAGACTGTTCCTTTCCTTTGTACTTTTTAAAGGGGTGTGCCCGATTCACAATTTCTGGAGTCGACTCAGAGATGTCCATTCAGTACGATTCAGCTTGTTGTCAGTAATGATCCAATTAATTAATCCAATTAATTGCGCATCTACCTGTTCTAAAAGGATCTAAAAATGTAACATTTTTCATTCCCTATTGCAGTATATTCCTAGTGCATTTTTAAGAGAATGTGTCCTGCATTACTGTCATATTGCAATACCCAGTAACTCTACTTTTTTATTTAAATTAGATAAAAAATCGGACTGTTCGATTGCACCCTCTGAGTCGACTGCAGAGGTTTATGACTGACGATTCAACTCATCAGCCTTCGGGAGGGCAGCCCTAGGTTTTAGTGTGCAGCCTGTAGAAAATGTTGGCTCCATGCAGCCAGCGGCACAAGAAAACCAGCCCAACACAAACCACTGCATCAACAAAAACTACAGTGGGAAAAAAAAACCTTCAGCAGTCAAAGGTTTGAGGACTGTTAGGCCAACTTGGCAGCGTCCTCTTCTGTGAGAAGAGCAGGAGAAATAGTTTATTATTTATTATTGCAACAGGTTGCAGCAAACAAAGTGGTAGAGCAGTGTTTATTTGCTAATACATAGTGCAAAGGTGTTACATTGTGGCTCAATGAAATTTGCCTCTGAAAAGACAAAAAAAACAACAACTCTGAAATGCCTCACAAAAGCAATAACTGCCATACATCTGAGCAGAAAAAAAAATCAGGATGGCACACATAACAGCACAGTTGCATGGCAGGCATTATTCAGTTTGAATTATCCTGCAGGTAATGTCAACATTCAATCTAAATCTTATTTGATCGTGAAAATTTTTAGGTGCCTGCTTTGTTTTTCCCACTCTGCCTGAGAGATGAGTCCCTCAGCCGTTACAGGTGTACTACAACAGCTGAGCAAGCTTGTACACTGGAATGCAGTGCAAATGTAGTATCTTATTTTATCGTGACACATAAAATTGATCTTAATAAACTGTTCAGTCATTAAATTCTTTTATTTAATTAGTCATTGTTTATTTAATTAGTCATTTAGGATAATTGATTAATCTGTAAAACGATCCAGAGATTAATTGATAATAAGAAATAATTAACCTTCGCAGCCCTCGTTTGGATTAAGGCAGTGTTTTCCACAGTTGCTGCCTAATGTGCTGAGATAATTTAGATGTGAGATTTGCAGTGCAGGCTGTGGTTGATTTTCTCTCTCTCTCTCTCTTTCTCTCTTTCTCTTTGTCTCCTTTTCTCCTGTTCCTCTCCACTTCCTCTCTCCCTCTCCGCCTGCGTCGCTCGCCAGATTCCAGGCGTCGGTGAACACAGTTTTGGACAGACACAAGCCGGAGGTGGTGGAGCTCCATGTGTCGCTGACGCCGGCCATGAGGGCCATCCAGAGCTCCATCCTGGACATTATGAGCGCCTGCTTGAAGGAGCTGAAACGCTACAACCCCACGCTGGAGGCCGAGGACCTCTCCCTGGAGAACACACTGGGAAACGCCTTTGAAAAGGTCTGTTGTGTCTTGTAATTCCTCCAGTATCAAGGAATATTCCTTCCATCCATCCATTTTCCATACCCACTTTTTTTCTGTTCAGGGTCACAGTGATTTAGGAATTTCAAAAGTTGTATTCCAGACTGGGAAAGTCAGAGAATTTAATTTTTTGTCGAAGTTGAGGACCATCAGGGACTTTCTGTTAATTAAAAATTGGTAATGCAGGAGGATTTACTGTAAAATGGTTCAGTCTCTGTTCCCTTCATCTCTTCCTCTTATCCCCCACCCAGACCATCCGTCACTACCTGGACCCCCTATGGCACCAGCTGGGGGCAAAGACCAAGGCCCTGGTCCAGGACCTGAAGGTGCTGAGGGTTCTGCTGCTCTATCTCACACAGTACGACTGTGTCACCTTCCTCAACCTGCTCGAGTCGCTGCGCTCCGGTCAGAAGAGCTTTGGCTGCAACTCAGGTGGAGTAGATTCAATGTCCTTCTCTGCTTAATGGGGTTAACAAGTGAAGGGAATTGGGCCATGCTGTGAATTGTCCTTTGTTGGCACTGTGCAACATGCAGGATGATTTAAGGTAATTTATCAATAACCAACCGATTGGTGTCACAGATTCTAATATTTGACACCATGCCTGGCTCTCTGTCCAAAAGATAATCGTGTTGGTAGAATTTTTTTTTTATTTAAGTTTTGGGAACCGCTCAAAGGAAACCTACCAATATGCATACTACCTGCTTCAAGTCCTATAATAATGTTTTTTTTTTCTAGGCTGTCTTTATCTCTTACCCATGAAGAATGTAAAATAATAGAGGAGGAACTTGTTCAATGTTAATATGCGTTTTGTTTTTGGTGTGTTATGGGACTGGTTGTTTAGTCTAGACACACACACCCAAAATAATGCATTTATTCATTCACAATCTTGGTGCACTCTAGTGGTCTAGACCTAAAAAAAATCCTGCAAAATTAATTTTACCAATGTAAAATACTGTTTCCCATGCAAAAGCTACTAATATTCAGTAGTTTGAGTTAAAAAGTTTTGTTAGAGTGTTAGAAACTGAACATTTTAAGGTACCGTGTATGTTTAACCTTTTACTACGTAGCTGTTTTAAACTGTGAATTTAAAAGTAATACAATGCTGTAAATTAAACAAGTGTATTTGAAATTGTTATAAATGAACATGCTAAACTTAATGCTTAAGTTTAGTAACAAGCCTTTTGTGCTCTGTGGCAGTAAAAAGTATACTTACTGCCCCGTTAAACTACCTCTTTCTGTTTGAGTGAATTTCTTGCTGCTTCCATTAGGGTGGCTGTTCCTGGACTCCAGTACCTCCATGTTTGTGAACGCTAGGACCAGAGTGTACCGCATCCCTGAGAGCAAGAAGAAACTCAAAGTGGGAGTGGAGACAGAGAAACAACAAAGCTCTGTCTCAGGTAACAGACAAAGCCCCCCGTGACATCTTTACCTTTGTCTTTGGGCGTCAAGAGGAGTTGTTGTTCCTCTTGGTGGCTGGGAGGAAATAATAAAAGAATCTTTGTGTGTGTGTTTGTATTTGGCAGATGTGAAGCGGGAGCTGGTGCTGGAGAAGAGTCCAAAGTGGGAGGCTCTGACTGAGGTGTTGCAGGAGATTGAGAGGGAGAACAAGAGCTCTCAACTTGAACCAGGTTAGACAGTAGTGCTGTTGGAAACTTATAACAGTCCATTATATCTCGTCCATGCCATCTCTATTTCATGGACTCAAAAATTGTACTACACAAACAGAATTTCATGAAAACTGCCTCTTGGATATCAGTCATTATTTCTTTCACTCTAATTGCCTTGATGTTACATCATTTTGAATTTTGCCTTCTGCAAGATACTAACATGGGGAGGCACACACGGGGACAAAATCAACCTCAAGTTGATTTAAAATGTATTTAGAGCTAGCATAGTAGGTAGGTAAACATAGCCGACATTTCAGAGTCCCTCAGGGTGAGCTGGTTTTGTCCTACTTTCGTGTCTTGTGCTAATGCATCCTAGTGGGAATCCTCTGCAACCTGATCCAGTTTTTCTTGACTGCAAGGACTTGGAGTATTTTACATGCATTTTACACTGTAAAAATGCCCCCTCCTTTGAACATGTTTCAGTTCAAGTCAATACACGTAAACTGTATGTAAAGTGTGTCACTTGTCCCTCTTAATTTGGATCAAATACAGAATACATTAGGAGTAGTAATGTATTTGATGATGACTGATTATTAGTTAAAGGATCAAGAATCACTGAACAATTTTTAGACCATAAAAATATTTAGAAAGTTAATATAGATTTCCTTGAATATGTTTTTTTTTTAAAAATATATTTCTAATGAGGCCAGTCAAAGATTCAAAGTGTTTTGCAGGTTGAGAATGAGTTATTTATTCTACAAAGCGCAGGCCTCTTGTCCTGGATGCCACCATGTTCACTGCCATGTTGATGTGAATAGCTCGTACTGCAGAAGAGCCGCTGCACAATGGCAATGACAATAACATATCTGCTGTTACAGAGCAGTGAAGCATACATGTTGTTATTTTTAAGTAACTAACATATGATTCTGATATCTCGAGCATTAAAGATGAGGACAGACAATGTCATTGTCCAATGTGAATGATTGGCTCCACAGAACTGGTGAGGGCAGGACTGAGAGTCAGATGCACAGTGGGAATCCAAAGAAGAGAGTTTTCTAGAAACCACTTTGATGGCAATCACACTGGCAAGTGGCAATCACACTGAAAAGCTGGTGAAGAGACAGTAGCAGAGAATTTTCCGTGGTTTGCTCTGGTTCGGAGGCAAGTCTGACCTCACAAGTGTTCTGCAACAGAGCTGAGAGCACTTTCATAATTATAGTTTGATGACCACTTTAGTGCCCTTTTAATTGCAGGATGTACAAACCCTAGTGTGTGTGTTCACCCACTGTACCTGTCACCCCCAGGTCGTGTGCTGATCTGTGCCAGCGATGACAGGACATGTTCTCAGCTCCAGCAGTACATCAGCCGCGGTGCTGAGGTGCTGCTCAACCGACTGTATGCCCGCACCATCGGTAAACGGGACGGTACTGCTGGCGCTGCCTTCAAGCCTGACTCCCACAAAGAGGGCAAAGGCTCCAAAAAATGTCCTGAAAAAGGAGCCAAGGGAAAGAAGCCCACACAGAAGTCTACTAAACAGGCATCAAAGAGTAAAAGCAGGCCATCTTTAACGCTGACTCAGATGATGGGGAATGTAGAAAAGGATGGAGCAGAAGAGATGGGCAGCAGTGGAGATGAGGATGAACTGATGGATGAGGACGATGAGGAGGAAGAACAGGTGAAGTTGGACTTGTCATCCGACGCCTACTATGGTGTTCTGAAGGAGCCGCTGACTGTCATTCACCCACTGAAAGGCTGCACCGACCCCTACAGCTTGACACGGGTGCTGCACGAGGTGGAGCCCAGCTTCGTGGTGCTGTACGATGCTGAACTCAGTTTTGTTCGCCAGCTGGAGGTCTACAAAGCTAGCCGGCCAGGAAAACCGCTTAGGTTTGTGAGCGAAAGCAACTCATTGTCTCAGTTCACTTTGTTTGGATGGCAGTCCTCGTTTGAGGTCTCACTCTGACTAGTTCGGTTGATGATGACCTGTTCTTTTTTCCTCTCAGGGTGTATTTCCTAATCTATGGAGGTTCGACGGAGGAACAGAAGTACCTGACAGCGCTGTCCAAAGAGAAGAAAGCCTTTGAACACCTTATCAGGTCAACATCTTCTCTTCTTCTCTAACACTTGAAGGAAGCTTGACTGAGACAGCCTCTATCAGTTATTTTTGAATATATGTCCAAATTACTTACAAGTTGATTTGAGTTTCATTGACATTTCAGTTTCTCAATGATATTTGCGCTTCATATTGTAGGGAAAAGGCTACCATGGTTGTCCCAGAGGAGAGAGAGGGGAGAGAAGATACCAACCTGGACCTGGCTAGAAGTCTGGAGCCTGCAAATGCCACCACCAATAACAGCAGCCGTAAAGCAGGCATGTCTCATTTATTTGATACTGCTTTAGTGCCTGCTGCCTTTTGAAAGGGTTCTAATTGCTTTTTTTCTTTTTCTTCTCTTTGAATTTCCTTAACATACCCCTTTCTTTCATTTCTAGAAGTTATACTGTACCTCTGCTAAGTCTTTACCAACTGATTATTTACCTGTATGAGAAATCATGAAGGGATGTGATTGGTTTGTGTTTTGTATTTACATTTCTTGTCCCATAACCAGGCGGCCAGGAGCAGTCCAAAGAGCCCTCCCGGGTCATTGTGGACATGCGCGAGTTCCGCAGTGAACTCCCGTCTTTGCTCCACCGGCGGGGGTTGGACATCGAACCTGTCACCTTAGAAGTTGGTGACTACATCCTGACTTTGGACACATGTGTCGAACGCAAGAGTGTCAGTGATCTGATTGGTTCCTTGCAGAGTGGCCGCCTCTACACGCAGTGCCTGTCCATGACCCGGTACTATAAGAAAGCGGTACTGCTCATCGAGTTTGACCCGGCTAAACCGTTCTCTTTAGTAGCCCGGTCAGATTTCCGTCAAGAGATATCATCCAATGACATCACTTCAAAACTGACCCTACTCACCCTCCACTTCCCTCGGCTTCGTATCCTCTGGTGCCCCTCCCCACACGCTACAGCCGAACTCTTTGAGGAACTGAAGCGAGGCCAGCCTGAACCGGATGCAGCAGCAGCACAGGCCATCACGGCTGAATCGGACACAGTGCCTGAATCGGCTGATCTCTACAACCCAGGGCCTTACGACTTTCTGTTAAAAATGCCAGGCGTCAACACGAAGAACTACAGAGCTCTTATTAGCAATGCTGACAGCCTGGCAGATCTAGCCAAACTCAGCCAGGACAAGCTGGCAGAAATACTTGGGAATACTAAGAATGCAAAGTTGCTTTATGAGTTTCTGCATAGTGTTGCTGATGTGCCTGCTCCTGTGCAGAAGACCAAACAGACATCAAAGACATGAAAGCAGCGATTTTGACTATCTATCTGATGTTTTGTTACCATCAGACTGGTTTTGCTTCATGAAACTGGATGAAAGTGTCATTAGTGTGGCGTGTGCAGACTGAATTCAAATATTTGCAAGAGCAGTTTGTCAAAAAATGTGAAATTTGTACAGCATGTTTGTGTACAGATGAAGATGAAATGTAAATGTTTTGTATTTATAGTGTATTCGGGAAACTGTCCTGCTGTTGTTTGCAGGATGTAGAATTTTTAAGAGATTTTTTTTCAATGACATGAAAAATATAATATTTTATGTCCTGAAAATTAAAATCTGTTGCTCAAGCAATTTTATATCACACAGTTGTTTCCCTTCATTGCAATTAAAGCTTTCTAGAACCTAGAGGTTTCTTCCTTGATGCCAAAGAGGAGTTTGCAAACGGAACAAGCAAGCAGTCCCCATTAATTCATCAGTATTTGCTGTAAAACTGCAGGCTGTAGTTAACAGTAGATTCCTATAACTTCAGGTTCTGTTGCAGCGTAAAAAACTTTGCAGGGATTTAAGGAGTTGTGCAGATTTATTCAGCTTTTTTTTTTTTTTTTGACTTCACTTTAAAGCATTTGTTTCTTGGATAAATTTTTGTTTTGCTGTACAATAGAGTGCCAGAGAGGGAGTTTTGACATCTGTTGGTCAAATTGGAAACACTTGTGCATTCAATATGGTTACCTTTAAAGATGGAGCAGGCCTACATATTTTCTCCATTTAGTGTACTTTTCTACAATCAGTGGGTTTCAAAGTTAGGCAAGGGGACTGTGAGGGCTCCGTTGTCGAGGCACAGTTTAATCCCACTCCTTAGCACAATGAGGTAATGTATACAGGAATCAATGATGTGATCAGAGATAGCTCACCACTGGGGTTATCTGCACAGCAACACTGTGAACAGTTATGCAATACAGTGTGAAGTCATAGCTAACAACAAATTCGCCTCAGATGGAGTTTCACAGGACAAAGTATTGACAAATGGGTTTGTGTGGTGCAATGCGTCTCTGTTTGCAGTGCAAAACTGAACAGCTTGGAGAAGTTTGATCCAGTGGTTTAATGCTGACCTGGCTGAGTGGACAGCTCCCCCCTGCAACGCTTCCTGTCTGACAGCGTCATTACGTCACCCTGCATCCGAACGGATCAGTCGCAGCCATTTTCCTCCCTGAAATAAACTTCGATCTTCAGAAAAACACAGAAGAGATTTCCGCAGACACTGGCGGCTGTCTCGCAGTGAACCGGAGCTCAAACGGCGAGGAATTTCAAGCCTTCGCAATCCGGTAAGATCCGATAACCCGGCTGCGGTGTCTTGTTTTTAGCATGTTAGCCTGTTAGCTAAGCCGAGCTAGCTAAAATGTGATAAGGTGGTTGTTGAAGAGGGTTCGTGATTTGCAGGGAGCAGAAAAGACGAGGTACGACTACACCACATAGCATAACCGATAGCTTGGTACAACACGTCTTAGTTGGGTGGCTTCTGAAATGTTGACAAGCGTTTTGCCGTCTTTTGACTGACACTGTCTGCAACTCACTCACCTGTCTGATTTAAAGTAGCTAGCTAGCGTTAGCTTATCCCACACCCACCCAACGTTACACCGCCGCGCTATACCGCTAGCTGTGGCCTGCCACCCTACACTTCCCAAGCAAAATTGTTATTTTCTAAGCAAGCTGGGTGTGGTGTGGTTTAAATTAGCAAGCAGGCTACCATTAGTGTGTGGTCTTTGTGCCCTGGTGGTGTTATGCAGTCAGTGTTCATCCCAGATGTGCAGTGAATGATAGGGCATGCCTGTGCAGCCCTGTTGCACAGGTAGTAAGCCTCAATTTTAGAGGGAAGTCCCCTCTATCTGATTCAGGCCCGATGGTGTTATCTTAATGTCTTTCTCATCGACTGAACAGCGAAAGCCCTTCAGGGATGAAAGTGAGATGGTGCTGCACCAAATCAACACAGGTCACTGTCTGGGTGAGTCACACACCCAGACAGGATGTGGTGAATCCAGAGTGGGAGCCCTATCTTATAACAGGCTATCACTGAAAAGTGTGAATTATTAGCCCCTCTGTGCACGTGGCTGCATGGGAAAGCAATTACCCCAAGGGTGCTTTTTCAGTAATCCATATCCCTATTTGTTTTTACTAATTTCAGCCTCCAAGTGCAGTATCAGTTTGCAGGCACACTCTCTCCTCAGAACAATTTAGACTAGTTTTTCCACTTCTCTTGCCATGTTGCAGCAACTGTCGCTGAAGCAGAATATTTCAGTCCAGTTAAATGCAATAGTAGGTCGATCCCTGGCAAAATCTAGGAGTATTCTTCCATCTTTGGCCCTCTCCTCCTCCGTCCTTTTGTCATCAGAGCTTTACGAAGAAATTTGTCAAAACTACAGATTGCGGTGATCATCTCGACACATCAGGCTCTAAGCAGATTTGCTGTTGTTGTGCCAAGCTTTGATTATCCTAGTGTTGACAAAACAGTATTTTTTATAGCATAACATCCTGGCTTCAACTACCCACAGAAAGCCTACTCCCATAGAGTAACCCTACCACCCTGAAGCTATTTATTTACGTTTATTTTCATTTCTTTGAAACTAGTTTATGTAACATACCTACATAGTGTTGTTTTTTTGTTTTTGTTTTTTTTTTGCCTATCTGTGCACTGTCAGCGGCACTGACTTTTGTGTTTTTCGATCAATGCTGCCACAGTTGGGCTACGTAACAGCAGCACTCGCTGAGTTTGTCTTGCTCTGCTGAGGTTTTAGTTCCTGTTCCTTGGTTTTTGGCCCCCGGTCATGGGCTGTCCTTTTGTACCGTCGATTTTTAAAAGGGTCTTTTCAGAGTCCAGTAAGCAGCCAGGGAGGAAACAACACAACCTGTCTGTCTGCGGGAACACTGACTGTAGTGAATGAGCCACAGTGATGACATCATTTCTGCCTTATCTCTGGATAAAAGCAGACATTTTTGTTGGACGAGACTGTGGTCTATTTCAGGCCCAAAAACTGCCAGCTCAAACAGCAGTTTGGCACAGAGTGGTTCTCATGCTGTGTGTTCATGTATTTGCATGTGTTTGTGTATGAGTGTGTGTCGCATAGGCTACATCACGTCATATTCTCTCTCTCTCTCTCTCTCTCTCTGTCTTTCTACACAAACGAAGGTGATGGGGTGTTTACACAAGTAACATGATAATCAAATTATTTCTGTTTATATATCCACACTACATGCTATTTTGAAAAACTGCACTAGTTAATCAAAGTGATCTCCATCACATTGACGGGCATGGTCATGATGCATGATCATATTCTGTAGTTTTCCGTATTTGTCTCATGCCGTATTTTGTGAAATATTTAAATCAGTATTTGTTTTTTCATCATTAATTTAGATAATAGATTTGTGCATCACAGTAGCTCCATATAATTACATCACAACATGGTTTTATTTGAAAAACGATAGTTATTCTACAGCCATAATGAAGAGTGTTTATTTCCACTGACAGAGAACAGATCACCTTGGACTTATGATTGTTTACTAGCTCCTGGACTGAGGTTGCCACCGGTTATCTAATATTGTCAGTTGACTGTGTGTGTGTGTGTGTGTGAGTGTGAGTGAGTGAGTGCTTGTAGCTGCTTTATCACTGGGAAGCCTTCACAGCCAAGCCTATTTGTAGTATAGTTGATCCCTGACCTCTTCTCGTCAGTGTGTGGAACCTGGGGAGCGGCAGTGGCTAGCTCCTGTGGTTGGTATTTTTCAAGATGTATAACTCTCTGTGTCTGTAACACCATGTCTCTCCTGTTCCCTGGAATAGCTGGTGAATTACCAGGGTTTGTTTTTGTGGAAAACAGAGACATTTGATTGGAGTTTGCATGTCATCTGAAATCAGTCCTCTTCGCAAGCATTGAAAACACTGTAGCATTGAAACTTTATCTAATTCATTGAAATTGACTTTGTAGCTACCAGCAAGGTGTTTCCAGGCAGAAAGCAATGAGGCCACACACCTGCGCTGTGTTGGATTTGGTCTATATAAGGCCGTGAGAAGGGAAGAACAGCCTCAGGTGTCGGACACACCCAGACTCTTACATCACACCGAAAAAATGTTCACTGAAATGATCACCCGAGTGAACTCTGATCTACTGCTAATAAACATTATAACCTGGAGGCAGTTTTGGTTTACATCCATGTTTGTGCAGCCTTGTTTTGCCTCATCAGTACCATTTGGGGTTTGTAAGTCAGCTCTGCCAGTGAGAAGTCATGTATTTAAAAGAGAATCTATGGTCGAGCATTATCAGCCAGTCAGTCAGTATAGACCATGTAGAAGATTATTGACTCAAAAACAGACATACATAGACCTGTAAAGTGTTTTCATAGCTCAATGAAACACTTCTCGATCTTTTTGTTTTTTTTTGTCTGTGCTGAAAACGAATAGGATTTTTGGATCCTGTAAGACAATCACTCTGCTTTTTAAATATATTTAGTAATATAGGTTGAAATAGCATGTCATTATTATGGAGTTTTATGTATTAATTCTATGAAAATCATTTTGCTACCAAACGTGCAGATGTTGTGGCACGGGGATACAAGAACGCAGTCTTTTTTAGTCATGCTGCAGCTTACTCCACACGTCTAGGCTCCACTTTGATGATTTCCCCCCTTTTAACACGTCTCTGATCATATCTGGAGAAATGGGTGATGAAATTGACAGCCATTATAAATATTTCATAATGCTGAAAAAGAGTGGCCAAGGTCAATAGATTTTTTTTCCCTTTAAAGAGCTTTTTTTTTTTGGCATTTCTGCTTTATTTTTATAGTGACAGTAGAGAGAGACAGGAAAAGCAGGGGAGGGAGAGGTGATGACATGCAGCAAAGGGCCTGAGTCAGATTCAAACCCGAGCCCCTGCGATAAGGACTGAGCCTTGATAAGCAATCATTAATAATGTTTATATGATGACCAAACAGGTAGCAGCAAGCAGCAACGGAAGTCTAAGAAGTTCAGAAAATTGTATGCCTTTACTGTAATGCCACCTTTAAAACCAGTTAAAGACAACCATACCATGATGCTATGATATCCAAAATAAGTTAAAAAAAAAAAAAAAAAGATCTAGTCTCATGTCACTATTTTGATGCAATATTGATATATCAGCTAGCTGTAGACCGCATTCATTTTCGCATTCTAGTGGAAACAGGGTGGATCCAGGATCCTGTATTTGGTCATACAATTTATGTCGCCCCTTACAGGTCTGTTTAACTGAAGTCTGCGTGGTAATGGCACCACACACAAGAAATACAGCATTTAACCAGTTTTTGATCTGTAAGATGAATGAAGTAAGTTGCCTCTTCCCTCACATGGTTTCCCGTGTCTTATGTCTTATGTTGCCAAGCCAAGAACTGTGTATGTTATGGAAAGGCAATGCAGTACATTATGTTTGAGTGTAAACACGTGTAGCATATGTCCTATCTTTCCACCATCTACCATTTCGCCCTCCTTTGAGGCTAAATGGCGTTGTGTGTGTGTTGCCCTTTGATGAGACACATGGTACTTGTTGCTCGTGCTGTCAGCAGAACGGTGTAGAGCGGAGCGACATGCAGCTCCTGCCATCTGGATCTGTGCTTTGATTCAGCCGGGGCAGGGATGACGTTGCGGTGTTTACCCCGCGGTGCCTCGTCAGCCATGACACTTGTTTGTTTCTTCCTCGCTCTCTTCATCCCTCTCTCTTTCCCTGTTCTTTGTCTATACACACATGGAAACACACACACAGGCATGTCTGTTCGAACTCTATGGTATGGCACAGTTCATTGTAAACAAATGGGACGCGTTGCCCCTCCCTGTCCCGCTCCCTTTCCTCTCACTCTCTATTGAAGTCATCTAGCCAGCTATTTCCAGTTGGAGTCCATCTGTTGTCCAATCTAGAGTTCAACTGATATGGGTTTTTAAATGCTTAAATGTGTTTGCTGTGGCTGTTGCTTGAAGCTTTCAGTAGGCACCATTTTGTGTCACATTCAATATCTTTAAATTTTTCAACTTTTATGCCAAAAAATTACAAGACTTCAGTGTTGCCCTGGCACTCTTGTCATGTTTGAGAATCCTCTGAAGACACTTTCATGCTTGTAGTATGTTACAGTCCGTTTCAGTTCAGCCCTGGTTCATTTTACCTCTTGGTGTGGTTCGTATGGTCAGGTGTGAACCCAATATTTGAGTGCAGACCAGAACAACTGGTCCAAGACCGATTGCAAGACTTGGCCTCAGGCCCGTTTCATGCAAACCCGAGTGCAGGTCAATTGCAGTGAGAACACAATTCAACCCTGATTAGACACAACTGCAGGAAGAAAACCAAACATACTACATTTTATTATTACAGTGGTAAGAACAGCAAAGCAGAATTCCTGCATCACCAAACATATCTGTGACACCAGTTTCATGTTTTCATGCTCAGTTGATTTCTGTGACTTCTGTGCAAGTGTGCACAGAAGGAGTTATAGATGTGAAAATGTCCTGAAATTAGATCATCATGGGTCACAGATTTCAGCGGCAAACCCATTTAATAGCAAGGAAACTTGGGGATACAGCACCACTTTTTTAATGACGAATTAATTTACAGAACCTATCATTGAGCAGTAACCAAATAAATAAATTGATTTCCTACTCTGCGCTTTTTTGTCGTTGAGGTCAGGGAGAAACCTCTGTGTGCAGTTGATTGATTTTCACCCTGAGAGCTTCTCTCCTCTAGACCGCAACGTGATGCTGCTGCACTTTGCTCATCAGTGCCAAGAGCCTCTTGAGCTCGTCCCGCCATTGTCTCTGCATGGAGTATCCACTTCCATCATCACAGAGACCGCAGCAGGTTTCCGTAGCAACTTGTGAACATCAGTTGTTCGTCCCCGATACAGCCTTGATTGCTGGCTACTTAAAAAAAAAAAAAAAAAATCAGGCATCTTAAAGTGCTACTTCTGCCGCTGTTTCATCTATTTCATTCTCTCTGCACCTTCAAACACTTCTATTCATGGCACATCACTGTCTGATTCTTAAATTATCTCTTGCTTTTCTCCCTCTGTGTGTGTGTGTGTGTGTGTGTGTTTGTTGTTTTTGAAGTGGAACAGTTTATTTCTTAGGCAAAATACCTCAAAGTAATCATCCGTGGCATTTTCAGATGCATATTTTTCCATTTCGCTGCTCCGTTGCCAGCTGATATAACCCAGTAGTGAGTCAACCTCTAAACCTAGGTCATGAAAGCTTTTACATACCCTATATTTTCTGTTCTGAACACCCTGTGCTGTTTCCCGGTGGTATGCCAAAAAAAAAAAAAATTGCCCTAAAATATGTATTCCCTTGGCAGTGTGTCTTCGATTTTATGCCAAGGAAGAAAATAACATCATCACATCATCATCAGCAGTGAAGTGCTGGCTTTTCAAATAATAAAGCAAAGTGTTTGTACTGGATTCGAAAGAATTCAAGTAGCCCAATTATAGTAATGTAATTGCCATATAATGAAGTGACATCACTCCTGCTTGATATTATAATCTCAAACTAAGCATCCACTAATTGTATAAATTAGCTGTCATGCTGTGTTTTATTCTACTTCTCATTTATTGAGAGTATTTTTCTGTGATACATTTTTTATCAAATCCAAATTTGCCAAATCATCAGGAAACTCCCCCCTGCTGCACAGGAAGTTTATTCAAATTTATTTATATAGCCCATTATCACAAGCATGCCTCAGAGAGCTTTAGATATACCAAATTATAGTACATGCCATTCAACATCTCCACCATACTACAGGAAGTGATGTGGTTTACAGGGTTTGCCGCTGGGGTAGTCGTTAGGCGAGGCAAGGTTGATGCTATAGTGCCTATAATTAGCTAGTGCTAGGTAACACTATAAAGGGTCTCTCACACACTTCCCACTTTACTCTCTGTTTGCTGTCCTGCACAGCCTCCAACATATCCCTGTGAACAATACAGTAAAAGTATTTACAATGCTAACTTTTTTCTTACTTACCAGTTTCTTGTATGCCATCAACATATCATGTTTAGTCTTGTGTAGGCGAACGCGATATTCAAGTTGCAGGCTCTCAGCCAGAGACACAATGGTGTGATCCTGTCAGTCACATCACCAGCTTTTTGTGGCTCGTATCTCAACACTTCCCGACTGAAACCAGCTCAATTTGCATATCTGCTTTTTCTCCGACCTCACGAGACCTCACAGGGCCTGACAGACCCCGATTGCTTCTACCTGTTGATCAGTTATCTAGGCCTATACAACAACCAATAGTATGTAATAAAAGTCCTTTGGTTTGAAAACAAGTGATTTTTTTTTTCTGCAGGCTTTTGTCTGTTTGTTTTTTTTAATTATATTTTATTTATTTA
>OMLB01024041.1:14528-28436 GCA_900302555.1 Myripristis jacobus
CTCAGTCACTGAGCAGCTCCCTGCCTCCCTTTCTCTGAGGTGAGTCTGTGGTCAGCCAAGCAGCCAAGCCATGACATGACAACAATACCTTAACAATGTCTGCAAAGAGACATTTTCAACAGGCAGCCCACACCTACCTTTACATTGTCCTTAGCAGGTGGAGCTTAACGCCTCTTCCCTCCCTGCTTAGTCTTTAGCGGGATTTAGTTTTGTCTTCCCGGTCTGTTCAAACTCATCTCAGGGGAGATGAATGTGTTTTTGTGTTTATTTTTTTTTAAAGGATTATGTGCATGACATAGTTAGTCATTCCTCACCTGTGGTCTACCTTTTGACTCTGCCACCTGAGGAGACAGGGACAGAGAGAGAGAGAGAGAGAGAGAGAGAAGAGAGAGAAGAAAAAAGAAAATAAATAAATGTAAAGCAGCCAGTCACAGCAAGCACCTAAAAGCTCTGTCTAAATGCAGTTTATTATTAAAGTACAATAAGGAGTGATTAAACTTGTCGGATTAGATTTAAATGTTTGAGCGAGTTCAGGCTGAGGCAGCTGGCACTGGAGGACTGTAGCACTGACACAAATAATAATTAGTGATACCATAAGGTTGAAAATACGACTGGTATGTTTGGGTTATTGTTTTGCTAGTGGTAACTATGCACCAGACACTCCCTCTTTTGGGAAGTCACACTTTGGGTTTGTGTGTGTGTGTAGCTCTGTACGAGATATCCAATGTATTGGTGACTTTTTGGGGTAAAAAGGCCCAAAAATATAATAACTGAAGGCTGTTGTCGCCTTGCCATAGGTAATAAGTTTCTGTTTTCATTACTATATATCCCATTAAATCACACCTCAACTGAGCTCATGCTTGACTCTCTGGCTCCAGCAAATCAGAGTGAGATACTATCACATTTTAGTTTCAGTGACACTGCCCCTATTAGGATGGTGTGAAATTAGAGGCATGCTTTACCAAGTCAGCTAAAAGAATTACCCCATCATCTTCATCCTTCTGCTGCAATAAAGAACAGTAGGTTGTAATTCAATGGTGAAGTGAGAGAGAGAGAGAGAGAGAGAGAGAGAGGGAGAGAGAGAGAGAGAGTCTTCTGCTGATACAAGCCAACAGCCTAGAAAGGTTTGAATGCCCCAGATAAAAGCTTTCACTTTGGTCAGTTTCAGAATATTAATATTTCAACAAAGCCCCTCACCTGACATAAATATGGTGTGGTCTTTAATAGCTCTCTCCTCCCAGTCTCTTGTTTCGAAGTTTATCATGGTGAGAGCTTACATGAGGAAGATTCTGGAAAGGTAACATAAATGGGATTAAGGAGAGGTTAAGATCATCTGGTGTGGCTGTTAGAGGGGGATATTAAATATTGATTTATCCCAGTGTAATGACCGGGCAGAGGAGTGGGTCTAAGTGCTGCTTACAGATGGATCAATTCATCTTTTAATACAAAGTGTGTCTGTACAGTACAATGCATCCCTCCCTAACCTTTATTACTATGACTTCTCTCCTCCCCCCCTCTCTCTCTCTCTCTCTCTCCCTCTCTCTCTCGAGCCATTGACCTAGGAGATAGATCAGACTCTGTTCTACAGTACACAAGTCCTTTACTTGAGGACATGTAAAATATTCATGCTTTACAGGAGCATATTTTCTTGCTTGTCTTTTTATTTGTCTGTTTTTTCACTATATCCCATCAGTACAATAAAACCTTTTACAACCCCTCTACAATTTACCTGTTTGAAATATTTATCTAAAGGTATTATTGTCTGCAGAGGGCAATTACTTTGTTCCATTATTTACCATCTCCTCCTCACCCAGTGGAGGCTTTTATCTAGAGCTCGCTACCATGCCTACAATCAAATACATACCAATCCATTTGTAACTCTTGGAATTGTTTCCTGCTATTATGTACCGTAGCTATATCAGGATGGACTGTTTTTTCAGGGTCATAGTTGAGGGCAAAAAAAGAAATCTCCAACATGTATGCAAAATGCATAACCTGTCATGGACATCAACAGACAAATGGAATGTAAGGTTAATAGGTCTGTGTAATATTTGCTCCCTGTGGATTTTCATTGGCCCAGAGGGTTTTTTTTTTTCTTTTCAATTTCAATTTTATTTTATTTTTTCATGAAAAAAATATTCCTGCATTCCTTAAAATGACTTAGATCTGCACTTTGTCTTCCTTTGGTATGTCTGTCTATGAATATGCAACTAACTTGTATCATATTTGATAAGTCAGTCTATTTTTTTCAGTGAATTTCTTAATTACACTAATATTGTTCATGTGAAGCAGCCATTTTGAGTTGGCCTTTTTGATTTTTTTGAAAACACTCATGTTGGACAGCTCTGAACACACAGAACCAGGAAGGCCCTAAGAAACATTTGTGAAAGTCTCTTTGTTACACTAATTTGTTGGTCTTGTTGTTGTTGTTTTTTTGTAAATAAAACACTAAAGGGACCAACAGAGCTGGTGCAACAGCCCATCAGCTGACAGGATTGGCTTGCTTGGCTTGGAGCGTGCACACACACCTCCACCTTCAGTAGAGGAATGTAAAAACATCTCTCTGCTGACAAACGTTTCACAGATACAAGTCATTAGAGTCAAGGTCAGACATTTTAGGGGACAAACATTCTTGAGTGGAGAAGGATTTCAAGTAATGCTTTACTATGACATGTTATTAACCAACAGCAAAAGGGGAAAAAAAAATCAACAGAAGGTAAATAATTACAACTTGTAAACCGACCTTTGTGGCACTTAATTAATATAAACTCTCACAACCCTTTTCTGTAAGTGTAACCAAAAACAGAGAAAAGGCAAACTGAAAGCCAGAGTAGAAGTTCATAATGCAAGTCTATTTATTCATCCATCAAGTCAACAGCAGCTTTACCAACATACACAGTAGGTGGTGCGCGCTCTTGTTGTGGACATGGAGTGTGTGTTTCCTATAATTGTCTGCGCCTTTAAAAATGAGCCAGATTTATTCATTCCTTTTTTTTTTTCCCCCTCAGAAATTGCAAATAAATGGTACAGGATTGCTGCACAGTGTATTCAGCCTAAGGAAACTGTTCCTTTCAAAACAAAATCAACAAAATTTTCTTTTTGCTTCTTAGTTCGCAGAGTAGATTTACATTTATTTACTTGCACAAAAGACATAAAAATAAACAAGGAGATAAAAACAAAACAAAATAAAAAATATATTTATATATATCTATATCTCTGTCTATACTTATACTAAAAACAAGGGTCCTTCAATATAAATTTATCAAATCAATATATGAAGTTTTGGTAGAGCAGGTCAAATAAAACAAATTATGATAAAAAGTTCCTACCATCATGCCAGTGACACAACTTTCCAAGTTACTGAATCCCTGACTAACTCTGAAGTTGCGTCTAATCTGATTGGTCTAAAAGTGCCTACCACTGATGTGAGTCGGCCAATGGTCAAGCAGAGAGAGACAGATAACGGTGTCATCACAAATTGGGCCAATTACAGACCTCTCGGCTGGTCCAAGTCAACCTCTTACTGGTCGTGGGCCACTTGGTAGGCCTTCCCACTGAGCCCTGTAAGGCGAGGTGTGACAGGTTTCTATACTGACGCATCCTTTCCACTGCCTTGGCTCTGATATTTGTTGCACGCGTGACGCCCTGGAGGTTGTGTGTTGAGATAAAATATATTCCTCTGCTGACATGTCCCAAACTGGAATCAAAAGGTGAAAGTGTATTAACCTATTGAACTGACCTCTTCTGCCCTGCAGCCCCTCCTCTCTTCAATATTGATGACTGCAATTGTCCATTTCCCCCATCCCGACGCTCAGCCTCTAAATATTCAAACACAGCTTATACTGGTGCTCCACAAATCCTGACTCCTAACCTATTGGGTATAGTGGTTGTACTGCTCCCTCCTGAGTGTGTGTGTGTGTGTGTGTGTGATGCCAGGGCTCTATTCAGGCAAAGCCCTCACAAAGACTTTGAATATAATCTTGTCTGGTCTGCAGCCCTGGAAGCAATTTTCTGCTCCTTTTCGACTGCTGTCTTGGAAATTGCAAACCAAGGCGTTTTGGCTGCAATGTAAATCCTTGGCATACAAGGGTTTGCCCATCCAAATTAGATTATGCTCAGCTCCCAGACACTGGCTGTAGCCAGCAAGTGCTATTGTGAAGATTGCTTACATTAATGCTTTGTCCAATTGTCCACATCTGCCAAAAGAATAAAAATAGTCTATGAGTCGGGATAATATGTGCCTGTGCGTATGTGTGTGTGTGTGTGTGTCTCCATTTGTGTATGTGTTTGTATCTCCTGTGTCTGTGTGCAGGCTGCTGTCCCAGGTCAGGTCTTTTGCTCTGTCTCGCCTCTCTCCCAGAAAGACATCAAGGCTGCATCTTGGTTGGGTCATTTGGCTGAGGCGGCTCCATTATTCCCTACAGTTGTCATTTTACATGAATTTCTGGCCTGCACCAGTCGCTCAGAAATGTTACTGGCCCTGGTGGCTAAGACCTGTAGTGCCGCAAGGTACCTTCAACAAAAGACAAGGGAGAGAATAAGCCACAAAGGGCCATTTATACTCTATGGCATTGTTGCGGTATGCACATAATGGCTCCAGTGTCCAGCCAGTCGTGAGGTTTTGTGCATATTTGAAAGGGCTTGGGAAATGCTCTAATATACTGCAGTTTGCAACATGCAGCGTTTGATAAGCCAGGAGATTTGAGCCCAACTTAACAGTCGCTGGAGGACCTAGTGAACAGTTCAGGATCACTGAGAGCTGGAAACCCGTAAAAGTACATGATCTCAATACAAATGATCTCAGCACAGTGTAGAAGAACATAAAAAATTGAGTGCTCCGTCAAAAAGACTTCATTGCGCCGAGATAGCAACACATAAAACCCTTTTATAAAAGGATGTGTCAAAAATATAACTGGAGACAACATGCAGTTGTGATACTTCTCAGCCAATATGTTATTTTGTGTTCATTCTCATGAGTTAAAAAGTAAAATACAACTGTTGTCCCACACTAGACGCACACAGAAGTGTTGAGAAAATCACACATGATTTATTTTATTTTATTTTATTTCTTATATTTATTTATTTATTTTACAGTGAATGCAAATTTAGAATTCCATTTGAAAGCACCTTATCTTGTGGGTGCGACTTGTTTTGCCTCCAACAAAAAGGATCTCACCCTGAATAATGATAACATATTCTGTCATTACAAACAAACAATAAAAATTAAACTGGCTAAATGCCCAGAGCAGGATTAGCCCGGCTATCCTTTACATAGATTAAGGCCCACAATTAAATTAAAGGCTGTCCTTTTCTCTGTTTTAAACAAATGAGGTGATGCCCTGGCAGTACCAATGGGGACAGGAATAGCCGGCCCTTTCTGCTCTATGTGATGCAGAGGACGGCTACTATAGAACAGATGCCAGCCTGTTGTGGCTGCTACTGTTGATTCTGCTGCCGCTGCCTGCATTAGCTTTAGCAAAGGGGGAGCTCCTGGTAAAAAGAGAGCAAGAGTCTGCATGAAAGGAACTGTGGGCTTACCGCACGGCTGGATGTACTTAACATTTAAATGGTTCAAAACTACCAACTACTGGAAAGCTGCAGACTTATAAATAACATTGCAACTGGTTACAATAAAAATACAAAACAGACGAGGAGCTGAACACGGAGATAGCTATGTAAAAGTGCCTGTTAAAGTGCAGTCTTTGTCTCCATCACGGCTGGGACAGATTGTTGAGGGTTTCAGTTTGAGGCCCTCAAAAGTCCTGACTTGGGAGCTACAGACCACAGCGATGACTGACACTTGATACACAAAGCCTTGTATTGTGGTCAGAGAACCATGGCCTTCAACTTGCCACATACCAGGTGTGTGCTACAGCCAGAGCCAGTTCAGCACATTAAACAACATAAGTGGCTGTTTAGGGTCCTGCAGCTGCCATCGTGAAAATTTTAAATATGTATAAGATCATATAATTTCCACCATGGAGGAAACATGGACAAAATCCAAACAATAGTTTAGAGATCTGAGAACGTGCAGCCAATAACTGCTGTAGGATTTCACATAAATGGCTAAACATGTAATATATATCTACACATGCACAGCCAAAGCGCAACCAGACTATTAAGTGACTTAGAATGGCAACTGATAATTTTTAGAAGGGAAAATAAAAGACATGCGTCATGCCTGCAAGCTGACTGACAGGAATGAGGCAGTTTCCTCACGAAACGAGCATTCTGATGTCATAAATGCTTTAATAACATCCAGAATTTGTAAATACTTGCGCAATAAGGCATTGTTTCCTACTTTGCAGAGAATGTGCACCACATTCTCTGCATATGTATCAAAGGATAGATGTATTTAATTATAACTGAAAACAAAAGAAAATACAAAGTGACATGTTTCACACCTGGCCCAGAGTCTAGAGCTGACACTGGCAGTGCAACATGCAAGAAGATCTGGTTTGTCTTTTTTTTTTTTTTTCCACCAAGGTATTATCAGCACCTGCGTTTGAGAAAAAGCATGAGCTAACTCATTGGATTTTGCACCTGTCTGATTTGATTATGGCTCGCTCAGTCAAGCAACTCTTCACCTCGGCCTTGCTCTTCTACTGAAGTGACAGCAGAGCAAGTTTGTGAAATTCCTCAAGTCATAAAACAGCATCTTCTACGGCGTGGCAAAGCGGCACATCAATTCCTGATCATGTTGTGTGAAAAGTGTGTACACTGCCGCCATCGTCTCAATCAAGGCAGTTTTCATTCTACTGTATCGCGCCTAAACATGACTCAGCAGGCTCGTCTGTCTAATCAGTCCTGCCCGTTTAATTAGTCCATGCTGATGTGCACCAGATTCTACCTCCCTGCACTGTGTGTTTTGCTTTCATCTGCTTTTGAACAATCCAAGGCCATATGGCTTTGCCTATAGCCCGGGGCTATTTATAAAAGAGAGAGTGAAGGAGTGTCAGGATTGGCAGTGTAGTGCGTAAATACAGGGCAGAAGTAGGCACAATGCACAGGGCCGTCCGCCACCCGCCTCTGCCCAGAATACACCCTGTGGGCAGAGCAGCAGGCCTCCGGCACATGTTCTGTGGCCAGGCAGATTAAAGCTCTCTTTACAGCATTGACAAGGGCTCTCTTGGGTTTCTCGCACAAGAAGTTCCACAGACTCTGCCATCCATCCATCCATCCATCCTTTCTTTCTTTCCTTCTCTCTCTCTCTCTCTCTCTCAAGACTCATGACTTCACTGGGCAGCCATGTGTAACTGAGCGAAATGCGTCTGTAACCAAACTTTCGAGACAAAGACTGCGCAGGCTGGGCAAATGAGATTATTGTGGGTGGCATTTTTCCACTACAGCTTGAAGTGCACTGCTATAATTTTAGTTGTGGGATGGAGAGCTGCATGCTGAAGTCATTTGAGGGAGGGACCAGTTGCCTGCCAGCGGTCGTGGTCAGAATGGGAGGGGAACAATGTGTACTGTTACATCTTTTGTGTCCTCTCTCTTCCTACCCTCCCATCACCCCTGCTTCATTCCTCTGTTCCTGTTGTTTTGTTTGTCTTATAAATACCAAGAGATTCCCTCACCTCTCAGTGCACTGTCTCGCATATTTCTCCTTTCTCAGTCTTTAAACCCTCAGCATTTTTTCTCTGTGTGTGTGGAAGGCCTGCTCTACTGTATGAGTACCTTTTATACCAGCCATATTCTCTCTCTTCCTCTCTCTCTCTCTCTCTCTCTCTCGCTCTCCCTCTGCAGGATGGCCAGCATCCCTAGATACTGCATGTCCTTTGCTACTCTTCTATGTTAGAGTGATCAGTAAAAATTTAATGACACTATAAAATAATAAAAGTGCCATTAATTTATCACAGCACTTGATGCGTGGGCAGTAAAGAAGCATTAGTTCACTGAATATTTTCAAGCCTTTAAACAAAAAACCCTGATGATGTGCATATAATTTATGGCCCTAATTGCAACTATAATTCTAATTCCCAGATATAAATTACCAAACTTATAACCAATAAGTATATTAAACTCAGTATATAAAATTTTATGAAAATTTGTGGTACCATATTGCACAGACGGTCTAATGTTCATTAGCATAGCTAATACAAGGAAAGGGACATTTACTGTAACAACAGCTTTATGACACCGAGGTATATAAAACGCTTCTCTGTGCTATCTAACCTGCTCGAAAGAAGCCCTGTAAGCAAATGTGTATGATCGTAAACGTTAACCATGTGATTTATTACGAAGTGAAGCTACCTAAAAGGAGGCTGAAACAAGGGCCTCATTCAGAGTGCTCACGGTTGTTCCCAGCTGCCCAACGCTCAGTAATCACATGACTTTGTACGGTGAAGAAAGAAGTTCAGCACAGAGCTAGTTATTAATAAAATTCATTGATGGATGGCCCCTGTTCTCTCTCCTTCTCAGCCCAACATGATGCTTAATGATCATGAGTTTATAAAAGGACTTGATTGATCAGGGGGGACCAGCGGAGCACAGGAGAGGGAAGAGACGGCTAATTTATTACGGACTCGCCCAAGAACGCCGTGTGTCGTGGCGGCGGACTGTCCAAGTAGCATCCAAAGCGGCACCATTGCCCGTCCTGCTAATCGCACATCAGTCATTTTGTCATCGGGCTGCTAGCTTCTTTCATTAAGTGCAATAATGTGGCTGGGTGATGAATACAGCTCTGTGTGTGTGTGTGTGTGTGTGCATGTGTGCGTGTCACTTCACACAGAACGTGGCGCTGAGAAAGCCACTGCACTCCATCTTCTCTTTACAAAGTGTCCTCTTGCCCAGCAGGGACCGCCACATATGTCATAATTACAAAACACTTAAGTAAGCAAAGGGCTGTCAGATAGACAGGCTCTAATCACAGGCCATAAGCAGGTAGTGGTTAATTGTATATCAGAATCACTCAGCTGGCCATAAATAATGACTGCTCCTTCAAGTATGATGGTAAATTGCAGTGCTCTTTCTGTCTCTCTCGCAGTCTTTTCTTTTGAGAAATAGTTCTTGAATAAATAAAAGCATGAGGAAAATCAAAATACTGTGAAAGGCCTCAAATGGACTTGAACTATCCTCATCCTTCATCTTGTCATCCTTTTCAACCATCCAGGAAAAAAAGGGATGTAAGAAAGAAAGAAAAAAAAACACATTTTAGACAGAGAGATATCCTAATTATGATTTCTTTTTCATTTTTTATTTTCACCAAAAAATGTGTTGTAATTACCATTAGCTATTGTTCACAGCGCGGTTATATTTATTTCGGGCAAACAGCTGCACGAATGCAACACAACAGCGCAGATGATGTATCTTTTGCTTCACTGTATTTTGGTATATTTGACGTTTCACCATCTTCATCTATTCGAAAAAGGATAAACATACAGAGACTCCCACGTGGGGGGTGTGTGGGGTGGGGTGGAAAACAAATTAAATGGTGACGGCAGTGCGGGGAACATAGGGGCTGAAAGATTAATGTGTGTGTTGGTGTCGGTGTGTGTGTGTGGCAGGGGAGCTGTTAGCATTGTGTCGGGACTCCACCTGAGTGTCTGTTCAGGCTGCGTGTGATAGGCATGCTCGGAAAAGAAAGAGGGATAGGAGGGGTCAGCGCAGACAGTGCACCTTTGGCAGAGATTGAGCGCTCACCCTGGGAGTAAAACAAATGCCTTCCTCTGAATGGCGGCAACATGCCTGCTTTTAGTGTCGTCCAAGCGAAACCTAGGGGGGAGAGATTATTTGTATCATGCAGAGTCAAAGTGTCCATCTCCTACTTGAGTCTTTAGAGGGGAAGACAGCCCTGTGCTAATGCCGTGTGTATTCACTGAGGAACTAGGTCATTCAACAATGGAGCCAGCAGCAGTCGGCACTCTCCCCTTGCATAATACATTAAGTGTAATGTGTAGCAACTATTCAGAGGCCCCCCGAAAGCTGTTATTTTATTCTGTAAATGCACACGGACATGACATTTAATATTGTCACAGAGCAGTGAATGACAGGGTTTCATTGTGCGTCAAGTACAACATGATGCCAAGTTTAATCTGAGCACAAAGCGACATGACAAACGGGAAAACACGGTGTGTTCTCCAAAGCATGAACTCTGAATAAATGATGGGCGCTGAGCTCTGGGCGCTGCAGACTGGAAGGGAGGATGTAAGGAGAAGATTACAGAGGAAAATCTGAGCGCTGCAAAGAGGGCCACGGCCCCATTGTGTGCTCGGGATCACAAAGTATCCCTCTGTAAATCTATTTACAGCATCCCTGGCCCTCACTGTCTCTCTACCTCCTGTCATCCATTATAGCGGCCACTGAATAGAGAGATGAGAAAGGAAAAAAGCTACATCTAGCTCATGTCAAAAGAGCAGCTCTTCAAAAGAACCTCCATTTATCAAAGACACTTTTTCTTTTCAAAATTTCAGAGATTCCTGATGGGGTTATATTTACAATTCTATTACTGTAAAAAGGTGTATATCTGCTTGTTCGTGTTCCTGACCGACTCTATTCTCCTATAGGAGAGGGCGCATTTCGAGAGTCTCGGGCATCATCTCAGCAAGCTGGGTGAGGAAGGAAAGATTGGCCACAGAGTGATTGACCTCACCAGGCCAGAGGATCTTGACGGTAAGGCCATACTTGGGTTCTTCCTTTTGAAACGTCTATTCCATATAATTCTTCTTCTCATCATTTCTGAGCTCTGCCTCCGTTTCTTTCCACATGATGTCCACACAGATGATGATTATATGTCAAGTTTACCGCCATGTTAGCAAAGTCTTCAGCGTGGCAAAAAAAAATCTCCACTTTCACAAATCATTCAGTCTCATATTAAGTCTTAGAATTTTGTTTTACTTTAAACAAGCAAAAAAAAGGGACTATGAGATTACGTAATCCCACTTCATTTTATTTAAAGTGTCATTCTCTTGATGCAGGTGGGCTGATCTGCCTTGTCTTAACTTATCTGTACTTCAAAACTCTTGGAAAAAGGCAAAACTACACAAGAACAAGTGGTAGTGTCTCATTCCACGAGTCGATTTTAACACTGAATGAGATGCAATAACTTTTTAAGATGGAGATTTTTTTTTTCGGTGAGTGTGTGCCCTGTTTAGTGAAGTGCCTTGCCTGGAACTGTCGGGTCTGGGTGGTGGAGTGAAGCATTTTGGTGTGTGCATGCACGTGTGAAGTGTAGTGAGCAGCTGAATACTGTTTGAAATGGGCCTTGCCTCCAAGGTTTTCACAGGTAGGTGAGCAGAAGACAAGGGTGCTTGAGGACAAAGCTGGCTTTTTTCCAAGCCTGGCTCCCGTTGCAGTTGTGCTTGTTTGAGGTCCTGGGCACAGGGGTGTAAATTCGGGTAGCATCAGTGTGAGAGAGCGTCATCTCCCTTTGTGGCCCTGTCTCCTGCACAGCAGCAAGGAGCACCTCAGTGCACCAGTGTTTGTCAGACATAAATATTTGTGTCAGTTTCCATGGCACTTCAGAGCTAGAGCAAAGAGGAAAATGGATCTGACTCATCTTTGATGGCTGAAAGACTCTCAAGGCAGAAGGATAGATATTTCTCAGGACAATGTAAGCCCTCCCTATCGTTAGATAACACAGTAGAAACATTTCCCACCAGGTTTTTAGCCTGAATTGTTTGTGAAGAACTGGTTCACATAGATTTTATATCAATTTTGTTTACTAACAAACATTTGGATTTTTCTTCATGTCTGTTTTCACATCACACCCAATCTGGAAGATGAGAATTAGAGGTGCACTTAGTGGTTTCACAGACATGTTTCCCATGTCAGCCAAAGCGGCAGAACCCGTCCCACCCCTCTGCCTCCTTGGGCAGATGTGCTTCCAGTCCCCAGCGTCCCAGTGGGAACCTTCCTTCTGTGGCTACTGTGGAGTCAGGACAGAAGCGGGGCGCGCACCAGTGCAGTTGTGTCCTTTTAAGTCCCGCACGGGGCCGAGGGAAAGGCCTGCGCCAGACGCCTCACATCAGTGTTCCCAGTAGGCCATGGATTAGGAGCAGGCAGAGGTTAGTGGAGAGGAGAGGTCCTCCTTCCCAGGGGGAAAGCGCATGGCTGGGAGCCAGGGCACTACACATTACTCACACATGCAGTTACCATTTCTTCTTCTTACGCCACAAATATATCTGTCTGTCTCTTTCAACTCCGCCAACAGGAAAACACATACAGGATGAATGATGTGAAGCAGGGTTTTATGATGTGAACCACAAAGAGTGTTTATACTTCTGAGAACATGTTGACTTTTGCGATCCGTGTTTTGAGGCTTTTCTCCGTGATATATAGAGGGATATCTATGTAATTGGAGCTCTCTTTAACTACGACTACAGTTCATATCTGCAGTCACACTTTTCATTATTTTATGGGGCCGTGATGGCACAGGAGAATGGGAATGAATTTAGAATCGCCTCTGTATTTTAACACAGTATTCCTCAGTAGCTTGGAGAGCACTGCATATACTTTGGTGTTTCCTGAAGAGGAAAATTACTGGGTGTACCTCACAGCCCCTAGATAGGGTGTGAAAGCCCCTTGGTGTGCAGCAGCTCTCCCTCCAGAACAGAGCAGTCACACTGAGCAGGCCCAGTGTACAGCAGGCCTCTGTCATCGCTCGCAGGTCACAGAAAGCTTTAGGTTGTTTAAACTAATATTTGCAAAGCACGCAGCAACCAAATTAACAGCTGCCAAAATCCTAACGACGGCGATTGGAAAATAGTGGGAGGAATGGAAATAGATCGAATTTCCTTCATTTTGTAAAAGCCACAAGCCACACGCATGAAGCCACCACAAATTCATTAGATCTTTCTAAGCTCCAAAATGAAAAACATTTAACAAATACCACAAAGGCCTCAGCCTGGCCCCTTTGTTCATTCACATATGGCAGCGTGGAGTTGGTGTGGCGCTGAGGTTATGTGTTTGTCTAAACCACCCCCATCACTGAGGGTCTACAGAGAACAAAGGGGGAGTTGAGAGATGCAAGGAGGCAGGAAACAGAATTAATCTAAAGGCACACTGTGATAATATCAACCAGAGAGCGAGAAAAGACGAGGCTTCAGCCAGAGAAGTGTCCCTAATAAAGCCCTCGTGGAATGGCACAGGAAAAACAGCAGTTGCCGTATTGTCGTTGTGCAGATCACTGACACTGCATTTCTCTGCATCGATAGCTCAGAGCTGTTATGGAGTTTGATGCGAGCTGATTGTTTGTAAAGGTTCGTGTTGTTGTTTTTCTTCCACACTGAAGCTCTGGGAATTGAGCCCTGGCTTTTATTGCCAAGGATTTTTCCCAGAAGAGGCTGTGTTTAAAGCTCAGACAAGGTGCTCTGAGGCACGCTGAGCATCAAGTTGCAAAAACAATAGCAGAATGGATCAACATGATCAATAAGCATGTTTTGTTTTGAAGTTGGCAAATTCAAATCTTCACCCCCAATAGGACAAACTTCACTCTGCGTCAGTGTGTGTATGTGTGTGTTTATCTCCTCTTGTGTGTGCAATGCTGGGACGTGAATAGGAGTGTGTCAGACTTCACTTTAAGGCAAACGGCATGCAAAAGGGGACAGAGCAGACAAAAGTAAAAGCTATAAGCAGCAAGTTGAAACATGTCAGGCGTTTGTTCCCATGCTCCCATGTGCACGCACATGAACACACAGACACACACACAACTGAAATCATCCAAAGTGGGGGGGCAGGAGAGAAAAAAAACAAACTGACGTGTTAAAATAGGGCTTATATCACTTGTAATTTGTAATGGTTTAATTAGCAGACTATGAGCCGGGGCTTGAATCGGGCACTGAGCGCTCTGTCCTATCTGTCTGTATACATTAATCTAGCCTGATCCCGCTCTGAGGGAGAGGCTCTATTGTCAGCAGTAAATGCCTTCAGTCAGAGGTGTTAGATTTGATCCCAACGGGGAGGGCTTGG
>OMLB01024054.1:0-27776 GCA_900302555.1 Myripristis jacobus
CCCCCCACCACCCATAGCCTTTTAAATGCTAATGAGCTAAAGGGGAATTAATTACCACTACCTTTTTCCAGTAAGCATTGGGGATTTGGTGCTGACTAGCTCAAGGGCACACTGTCCGCTGCCACCAACCACCACGACTCCTTTCACAAAATGCTTCCATCCATTCTGTACCCTCATCCATATTACACTCAATTCTGTCAGCTGCTCCCACCCCATTGCACATCAGTAAATATGGGAGGAGAAAGGGAATTACCGCCAGTCTGTAATACCACCTACTTCTGACGAACAGATGTGTGTATGCTGACATGATAAATATGTATGCGTACATGTGAGAGTGAGTGTGTGTGTGTGTGTGTGTGCTTGAGGATATTGATATTGTGAGATGGACAATTAAAGCTCCATGCGACCGCGCAATGCACCAGAGAATGGACCATCTTGTGTTGGAAATGAGGCGGGAGATATCCATCCTGACATGCAAATAGGCTTTTTACATGGTTCACCGCCACTCTTTCAATGCTGAATGAATACAGAGGGACAAGGGGGCAGGGGGTGGAGGTTAAGAGGAGAGAATGCCCTTACATGGTCACAAGCCATTCATTTTTTTCCCCTGCCACTTTACTTTTGGGTCAGACATGAGCCTGAAAAAGAGTTTGCTATTTTTAAGGCTTTGTCAGCACTTAGTTCTAGCTCAGAGTGCTGTGTTGTAAATGTTGGGGTTTTATTGGCGTTAAGAGCAGCATGCCATTTACTGCTTTTTTGACCTATTCGTTTGAAGAGTTTATTGTAGTCCTCTTTTGCTCATTTTCATTGTTTTTGTCAGTTCTGAGGCTTCCATTCTTCCACTCTAGAGGAGTGTTTCTTGAATGGAGGCACGTGTACCCGAGGGGTACGTTGGAGTGCTGCAGGGGGTTTGTGAGATTTTTGAAAAATGTTAATTTAAAAAAATGTTGTTCATACATAATTCCTAAAAGAATTAGTCTATACTTTAAGAAGTTCAATAAAAACGTAAATACAAGTTTGATAAACTACATTTTATATTCAGTTTTCCCTCAGGGTTTCCTGAACATGTCAAATGTGTGTGTGTTTGTGGTTTTAAACACAGGGATGTTTGTTCACTATGACCAGGAAACCAGACAAAAATCAAGAAAATGGATTAGTGGTTGAATATGTAGCAGCAATAAAGCTGAAAACAAGAAGAAAGACGAGAAAAAGAAGCAAAATCAGAGTCAACAAAATATCTTCAGTATCAGGTGGTTGTTTCAGACGCTGATGGAGCCTGTTTTTTTCTAGCCTTTTTTGCCTTTTTTTTTTTTGCACTGGTCAGGCGTTACTTTGCTGAAAAAATATTTCAAGGGGTACATTACTGAAAAAAAGTTTGAGAACCACTGTTCTAGAATATCATGTGATCTTTAGTGTATTCCAGTAAAGTGGATAAATTCTTAAGGGAAGTCAGGGCATACCCAATGAATAGAAAAAACAAGAGAAAAAAAGTTTTTTTTGCGTTTTGATGATTTATTTTCTAATTTGTTTTTAGTTTTATTTTATATTTCAGTTTTTTATATTTACAGTGTGACAAAGTGGACTTAACACCATTTGACACTTATGTACCGGTTCATTTCTTAACCATTTCATTATCACACATTTGTCTGTTTAGTTTCATTACCTGTCATGTTAACCATGAATTCTAATTATTAGCGTTAATCCTGGGTTTGTTTGTGTTTAGCGTTATATTTAAGTTAAGATTTCCATCACAAGTGCAGTGGGAAATTTGAGTTTCTGTTAGCAATGACCCACCCCTGTAATGAGGACGGTTAGGGCCTAATACAGCTTAATGACTGGTATGTTGCTATAAATTCAGTCGTCTGGGAAACTCCAGAGAGAGAAGGTGAGGCATAGTTGAGGCCAGGGCTTGTAACATTATTTTGACTTTGTGTGGTTATGAGTTGATATATCCTCAGTTATTTATGTTAATGTTTTTTTTTTCCTTTTCTTAGTTTTCTTGTTTTTGCATATTGCCTGGCTGCACATGTAAATAAATGTCCTCTGGTGTTTTTTTTTTTTTTCAACAAAGCCTCTTGAGTCTGCCTCCTACCTCACAATAGACCCTCTGGCTACAACTATCTTACATATAGTTTGTTTTACTTTGCAAATGATAAAAAAAAGTTGTAAATAGTCTAAACTGACACTACCTTTGTGATGAACCTTTGATGTAATTGATTGTTGATTGCTTTCAACTATTCTTACTCAGTCCTCCTTTAAAGGGACACTTCACCCATACTGTATAATTTATATAGCACTGTGTGCTGACTTCAAGTTCCAATGAAGAAAGCTTTACTCGCAAGCCTTCATGGTAAAGTTACGATTTTACAACACGATTTTACAAAGTTACGATTTTACAATGCTGTCAAAAGTTTTGTTTAAAAAGGTCACGCTTGTCAAGACTCTGATATTCAGTCATATGTTCAGTACTTCCCAAAAACACGTTTTCCAAAATTTTCCTTTAAGTGAAATGCATTACAGTTATTTGGTACACACTGATGACGACTGTTGAGCTGAAAACGTTTTGTGCTCCCCAACATGAGAAAAAAACAAAATGAGTGTGACCCTTTATTTAAAGAACATATCAGGGTCACTTAAATGTAGCAGAATGTTTTTACAGCTTTTTTCCACACCATAAGAGCGTTAGATGGTAGTTTTTATCACTGCTGTAGCACAAACTAGAGTGTTCTCCCCTTTACATTATGGAAGTTCTCTGAAAAGTCATGGAATTTTACATCGGGGTCATGGGGAGAACCCTGCTTCATGCACCCAGTCACCGCTCATTAACTGCACCTATTTGTATATGGTTCATGAACTGAACAGTTTTTTTGTGATCAGATGTGTTTTTTTTTCTCTCCAAGTAGAGCGAGGAAATTACATTCAATACACATATAATACAAAGGATTTACAACACATGTCAACATTTTACCCCACTCTCCCCGCAAACCCCTCTAGTGGCAACTCACCATAGTGATTTCAAGATGAGTTGAAACATTACAGCATAATACCTGCATCAAACAGAGACAGAAGATACCCTCATCTCAATCTCTTTACCAGCCCTTTGTGCAACAGTTCTCTCATTTGCACCATGCATTCTAGCCACTGAGAGCTCTATAACAATCACATCAAGAAAGGTGTTTAGCCATTGTGTATGTGTAAGTGTGTGATGAGGTTGCCAGCAGAGAGCCTGTATTTTCCTACCTGTGGTTAGGCCTGCTAATAAAACATGTTTCCCAAGATATGATAACTGGAAATCAGTTATGATCATGGCTGTAGGTGTACATGGTACTACAGTTCCCAAACATCTGACAGTCGAGGACACCTGACCCCAAAAATCCGCCATAACACTGCTTTCCCAAAACATATTTATAAAAGAATCTGTGTCCACCAGGTCAGAGGTCACACGGTGGGGAGGGTATAATCTTCATTATGTGGCATTTCTTAAGAATAAGATGAGTCCTGAGTTGAAGTGGATGATCAGGGTTCACAGAAGATTCTACCACTATGCCCCATACTCTGTTCCTTGCTATAGATTCGTCATCGAGAAGACCCAGATCCCTAGATCATTTCTTTGTACATTTAGGGATTTGTAGGAAGGTGAAGAGAATAGGGGGTAGCCAGGTAGGTTATCTGTAGTGTGTGGGTCATTCAAGGCGCTGAGGCCATTATCATAAAAAATATATTTCAAGACATGTATGCCTCTGTTACTACAAGCATGAAATGAGAAGGGGACATTTACAGTGTGAAGTGAGTACTTTTCAAATGCCACTTTTTGGCTGTTTTGGGTGCTTTCGCTACTGCACGCCACACAGTGAGAAGGACAGAAATAGTTGGCCCTAGGCGTAGCTTAGTGCTTTAAGTGGTACAGCAGCCTGAACCAAATCTTGCAGCCTGTGGGGAGAGCGGAGCCTTTGTCATGGGCCTCCAAGTGGCTGATGCATTACGAACCATGTTGAGAGGAGCCGAGGCACAAAGTGGTGTCGCCTAATGATATGTAAACATCAATCCATAAATACTTAAACTTCTTAAATGCGGGTGTATGAGAAGGCAGCATGGCCGGATCTAGAGTTGAATGTAAAGGCAATAGTGTGGATTTTATCCAGTTTGATTTTGTAACCAGACATTGTACTGAATTCTCTGAGGGTCTCTAAAATGTGTGGGATAGAAGAGGCTGCCTTATCTATGGGCAGATAACAGTGGTGAAAAAGGACAACCTTGACGTCAGGAATGTGAAATGGGAAATTGTGTTAAGGTGCTATTCCATGTAGCAATCACAGCAGAAGTTTGATAAATTTAGAGCCATAGCCAAACAGCTCAAGTATCATCCACAAGTAGTCCCATTCTAGCTGTGAACTGAACAGTTTAGATATTTACTCTCACACATTCTAAAATTTTTCCTCTCTGTGTCCATGTCTTTCTTTTCCCTACTTTTGTGTCCATGTAGCTACTGCCCTGGTGGACCCTTCGCTACATAAACCTCCACCAGCAGATCTTGGAAGAGTGCTCTCCGCAGCTTCTCAGCTTGGCCCACAGCAGCATGGAGAAAGGTCTTGACACACATGCATACAAACGAATATCAAACATCCAAACGTATTGTTCCATGAATGTAACACTTATTTATGTTACACTTGAGGCTTATTTTTAGGAGGAATAGTGCTGCGAAAATAATATAGATCACATTATATTTTTCCTCAATAAAAAATACAAAATGTTCAATAAAATATTGATGAATTTTTTTAACCTAATTATATTCCATGATTATCACACAAATTGCCAGTCGTGGTAATAATAGAGAAAGATCTGGGTGAACGACTGCTCATGGGTGAGGAGAGACACAGGTACCACGAAGGAACTGCACATTTCATTATTTTGGCATGCTAAAGGAGATTAGCTTAATGATTTAACAGTCTGGTTTCTTCAGATTTCACCCAAGAGCAAAAATAGCCTTTAAATGTCATATCATAATAAATTGATATATATTGAGATAATTATTGATATCAATTCATATGATCTTAAATTTGAATTGCAATATCCTAAAGTTTCCTCAGATAGACACTAATTTCCGATATGAATCAAGGTTATGAACTAAAGTTAGGGTTTCATATTGGCCTTTTATTTAAAATTGGCTACCTGCCAGCTTGTTGTCCATTGTTGATGCACTGAAAGTTGTTCTTTGATCCCTACCCCCCACGGCAACTGGAGAAATCATTCCACTGTGGCTAGGAGTATTTTACTTGGCAGTGTGCAAAACCTGCTGTGAGACCTGCCTTAAGTGATGATGTAAAAGACTGATGCTGGTGGTATAAATGATGTTTGCAAGGCTTTTATGACTACTGGAATAAATCTGGGGGGAAACACTAAATCTTCATAATGGTTTGGCCATGATAATGGTGGAATTTAAAACATTTGAATAACAAAATAATTGCATTACCCTTAAAAAGCAATGTTGGTTAGATTATGACATAGATGTAGTACTTGATGTGTTTCTTTTGTGATGTAATTAATCAGCACTCATTTGGCCATTGCTTTTGCATTCCAAATAAACATGTTGCACATACAAACAAATCAAAAGAAAGGGTAATCAGTCACTTCATGTCAGAATTTATCATGATATTGACTGGACGTAAGTTCTGCTGTTGGAAGCCACAGCAGGACTTACTGTGAAAGCATGTTGATTGAATCAGCTGAGGTTGTCCATAGACAAAACTGTAGTACTTAAGTAGTGATGGGCAAGAATTGATTATAGAAACACATTGAATTTTGTATTCAGGATCAGCGCTTGTATTACTGAGGCCATCTCTGTCACATCGGTCTCCTCTAAGACTATTTTGATAATTGTTTAACAATGCTTATTTTTTTGATTCATCTGATTTTTTTTTTTCAAGGATTATTTCTTCTTTCTTCCAGCATTTTATTCCACAATAACAGTTCTTCATCTTCAGCAATACTTACACGCTGACTTATAAAACAAAAATCAAACAAACACATGCTATACATTATGAATACAAATAAATGTAACTATAAATTGCACAGTATTGTTCACAGAACAGAACCCTTTTCATATTTTCAATTTGAAATTGAGCACCTGAACGTGACAACTATAATGAAGTGTATCTTTTGCCAAAAATTTTTTGTTGTGAAGAAATAAGCTTCACTATAAACTTTCTATGACTTTTTTGCATGAAATATAAAAAATGCTGGGAACAATACAATTTCTTCAAACCTCAAACATACTCCAGTATCTCTATGACCTAATTTCAGCAATATAACACTTATAGCAACACTGACCTCTAGCTAGGCCAACAAAATATGAATTCATTGCCCACCTTTCTACTATTGGGCCAAACGCTGGTAAGCTTGTGCGTGCCAAGGTCATTTTCATTTCTACTGTCACTTCCGGTATAGGTGTGACTATGGTGGGGCTAGTTTCCAGGTGCTATTGGCCCATCGAATACCCATGGGCCAGACAGGACCTAGGCCACATTTAGAGAGGATCAGGGATTGTGACAAAAACAAAGGATCTCATTCATTTTAAATGTGGGTATTGCATTTTCGCTGTGGCACTGTATGCTGCAGGGTGTCCTGCAAAACAGTTAAGTTGCAACCTGACGTCATACTGCATTGTCCAGTTGCGTAGCCGGCGTACAGACGGAGTGGGCAGACAGTGGACAGATGGACAGGCAACGAACAGATAGGCTGAGTAGAGACACCCACACCTCCGTACAAACCCTCACACGGGGCCGCAATGCCTGATCCTGTCTGAATGCGGCCTAACCATGGACTGAGGGGGAGTCAAGGGTCATAGACAGGGCTTACCTGGCTTTAGCCAGTGAGACAGGGGCAACTGATGTCAGTGCAGCAGTTCATTGCAATTGGTGAGTTCTTTTGCTTTAATTTATTTTGCTAGCTAAACAGTGAAAGTGATTCAACTAAACGCATCTCATCTTGTGTGATGGATCGCTTGAATGTGCTAACTGTAATTCCAGTATAGTTATTTTAAGTTACAGGAAAGTCTGGTTCTGTTATCTGTGGTGCATTATTATTAGTCATCATTGCATCTAATGTGCTTTGGTGACCTGCCCATAACATGCCAAGGTGGCATGTTATGGGTGGGTGTTGGGGCAGTACTGTGGGGCCATCAGCACGATAGTAGAAAGCTTCTGTTTAGTGTTAGAGCACTGTTCCAAATGTCATAGCCTGAGAGACTTATGATGCCACGAGTCCCATAATGTTGCTGATAATGCTTAAGTGTGAAGTCTTGGAATAAGTTACATGGCTTGATTTCATGCAGTAAAAGCACGCATAACATTAACACTTTTATTCATCTCACTTTTTTAGTATTAGATTTTGTGGCTCCGATGTGCTCTCTCATTGCAAAGTACAATGTTCCCAGACTTTCAAAGAATTTGGTCATAAACTTGAGACTTCTCCCTGCTGCCATCATTTGCCATTTTTCAAATTCACCACAGTCATTCTTTTTTCTTGTGATTAATGGTGGATCGCAAAGCAACTACCTGCACAGGGCCACCCACTGTATTGGAGGGGAGTAGCACTAGCGTGATGGATTCACTACTCTAGCATGTGTACACCATGAGCTGATAATAAAAGTAGTTTCCAACTATTTTTACTGTTGATTTTCAGCGATTTCGTTGGTTAGTTATTGCAGCCCTAGACTAATACTAAAAGTTAGATGACCTAGCAGAGAACCGCAATTTGTTAGTGCAGTGTGATAAGGTTTGTGTGTGTGTTTGTGTGTGTGTGTGTGTCTGTAGCGAAGAAATGATGCAGATGCCATTTCTGAAGACTGTGATGTTTTGAAAAGAGCCATGGTACTGTTGGCTGGCAGATGATGATGAAGTGTGATGTATGGAATATTGCATTTTTGTCACTGGCATTTTGGCTGGTCCTCCTCTGCAAGGGGCTAGTTTAGGATAAAAAATTGGGTTTAAGATTAAGATTAGATGTAAGGTTAGGTTCAGGGTGAAAGCTGTAATAAATAGGATTTTTTGTGCCTCACAGTACAAAATTAGTATAATACATCTGTGGGGATAAAATAGGTTAGTCTGCAAGAACCAAGACGTCTACAAATACTTCGCCTGCTGAGATTTCCAGCTTTTTTCCAGCCTGTACCTGTTTTGGAAGAAAATGGCAAACCAGTGTCATTCGTACAGTATTTTCTTTTTTATTATGGCCCCCTTTGAGTTTCCAAACTTACATTAGCTATGTTGAGTGAGAAATTGGCTGGTTGTGCCAGATTTTTGCCTCTTCCTGAGGGTTGTTGAATTGGTCTTCAGTTGAATTCCAATTTATTTTTTAAAAAAATTTCAAATTTCTTAAATTTAGTTTTTTTAGTTTTTTGTTTTGTTTTTAAACTGCTGACACCCTGTGAAAGATAGATAGATTTCTTTTCACTCATTTGAATATTTCCTTAATTCCAGCATAAGTGAAGGATATGGAGTGAATTGTATTTGCACACAGGTTTGTGATGTTGGTGGAGGAAACACATGTATAGGCATGTTTGTTGTGTGACAGTGTAAGGGGATTGATAGCCTCATAAGTACCGTGTTGCTGTGTCGGCACAGAATGCTTAAAGTGGACATTAGTCCTGTAAATTGGAATCTTTTTTCATTTGTTTGTGAAGTCAAGGGATGGTGGTTAGCATGGTGGGCTGCTGTTAAAACGAAAAGCGGTGGACTGTTAATTTCCTTGACAGTCTCAAAAGTAGCAGGTTCTCGCTTAGGGAAAAGCCAGTTCTAAGCACTATTCTCTTTGCTTTATCCTTATGAAGCGGAGGCTGGAGTCATATGAGAGTCCTATTAACCTCCAAGTAGCACAGTAAACAGGCAGATTCAAGAGATTGAGGGACCTCCAAAATGCTTGTTTACTGTGGTGTTTTGGGTTTTAGACCAGCTCACGGTCAGTTTAATGTTATACCACCAGTCTCACTGCTGGACGCCACCAGCAGGAGAAGGCCTGGAACCTTGAATGTCGCTTCCTGACTTTTGTTAGAACTAATGTACTGGAACCTCCTTGTAGGGGTGGATGGTATTCTGGTATTAACATGATGATGTTAAGACATGATATAATTTTAGCTATATCATGACTACCTTGATAATTGAATACATAAAATATGTGAAGCGATGAATTTGTTAAATAATGTGTATATTCATTTGTTTAAAAGTTTAAATTTACTAGTTAGATTAAAAAAAAAAACAAAGACACGCATGTGCAAGATCCTGGTATGCCAGTTTCCTATTTTTTTGTTTTTTTTTAGCGATTATTTTTTCAGCATTTTCTGCTTTATTTGACAGTCACAGTGGAGATCTGTCCAGGGTGGGTCGGTTTGTGAAAATGAATCCATCCTGATGATGGGTATTGGTTTGGTCTCTGAATTGATTTGAGAGATGTGTGATAGTAATGGAACAAAAATAAAGACCCATGCAGGACTTTGACCCAAAGCGTATTGATTGATTACTCCACAGTGAAACATCAGTATAAGTGGAACTTAAGTAGAATCTTCAAAGTTTTGATGCTGCTCCTATATCTCTTTGTTTACCATTTTCTGGCTGCCTACTTGTCTACATGCCTCTGTGTCTGCTCTTGCTGTCTTGCCATTTAACAGGGTAGAATAAAATTTCTTGGCTGCCTCCATTGTTCAAAGCAGTGCTAATTGTAGATCGTAAGTTGTCTGGTAATATTTTAACTGAAAATTAAACAAAGCAATGGCTTATTACAAAATGAGCATCAGTATGTTGAAAAGGACATGCTTTGTGTGCCTTTAGGATTGCTTTATTTTTATTTATTTATTTTTATTTTTAGTTTAATGTCCCATTTGGACTGTACTGTAGAGATGTGTGCCCTAAATGTGTATGAAACTCCTGAGTGAAGCAGTTGACAAAATTTTGGTCTCATTATGATTGGAGAAAATAAGGTTTCATGTTCTGTTTAAGTCAAGTTAAATCCTCCTGTTTACTGTGGAGAAAATGGAAAGATTAGCCAAGGTATTTTGACAGCCAGGGTGGCAGATGGGTGGACCACCTGAGGAGAGCTGCTCTTGCTGTTCTTCCAGTTGTATCCAACTGTTTTTTCACCTGAGTCGGCTGTTCTGCTTGTTCCCACCTATCAGCATCTATGCTGCACTTGATCCAGCCTGTTCAATAACTGCTCATTGCGTTCTTTGCACTTTCTCTTGTTTTTGGTGCTCCCCATTTCTCACCTATTCAGTTGAGTGAGATCTGGAATATTTGCCTTGAGAGTTAAAGAGTAGTATTCATTTTGATGCGTCTCTCTGCACTTTACATTGTCATTTAAGGATCATGTTTTCTTAAACTGCAAACCAGTGAAGAGGCTAATATTTTGTTCTCAGGCCACTGAGCCATTTCCTCCTTTGAGAAGTAAACCTTTTATGTGTTTTTTTGTTTTTTTGTTTTTTTTACTATGCGTTCACCTGTCAGGACACTAAAAGTAGTAGTCCTTTCAGCGGGCTGACACCTTCATTGGCTCTTGAATGCAGCTTGCTTGCTTTTGTCTGTCTGGGTTGTCAGACTGCTTTTAAAGTTGCTGTTGTATGAGCCTTTTACAAGTCCTAGTGTGCATCTATCTACTATATTTTGTCAGTGTATAGTAAATGATGCTAGGCACGAATCCAGATAACTGTTATTAGCCAGATCCATTAACCTTAAAAAAGTCCTCACTTATAAAGTTACTGGAGTAGTTTCAGAATGAAAACATAAATTTAAAAGCCCTTTGGAGTCTGAGCTTGGAAGATGAGTACACTAGAAGGCCAATCAATTGTAATGATCTTTGGTAGAGCTTATCATCCACTGATTGATGTTATCTTCAAAAGGGCACCAATAGTGAATGTGAGGGAAGTGCTTTGCATATGAGTCACTTTGTCACCTCACCTTTTCCCCTTACATACAGATGAAATATTATTGATTCTTCCTGTTAAAGGTAATGTTCAATTCCTCCACAAACGGCATTATCTTTCAGAAATGCATTACCTTTGATTTGACTGTGGGCCATAGGTAGCCATTTTAGATGATGAAGAAGAAAGCTGTTAAGAAAGCTGTTGCATCATTTTTTTCCCCATATTCACATCATTTATTAAAATCCATTGGGGCTACTCAAACAACCAGTCACCTCAAGGAAGTGTTGTGATCTCAGTCTAATCATGCCTTGTGTATATGCATGCGCACCTTTCCCTTGCATTCTTACTTCCCCTCCCCCAAATCTCAGTCTAGCCCACCTTAGCTATGGTAATTAAGCTTCTCTTACCATAACTACAACTCACTAGTTCCTACTTCACTGCACTGAGTTTGGGCCCACTTGCACAAGCTTGCATGAGGGTGGGTGTGACTTTGACAAGGTACTGAATCTCAGATGGGAGCTGTTTGAGTCTGCCCACTCTGAAAAGTTATCCACCATGCTTTTTGTGCTGTAATTTTCAAACTTAAGCAGTAACAGAAATGCAGCTAGACTCTGGCTAATTCACAATTTCATCGCATTTTCTTGCATTTATGCCATGAGTTTTCCATGTCTTATAAAAAGTAGCTTCATTTGCTACTCAATACTGCCTTGAAGTGGTTAACTTCATATTTCATGTTTTAGGGGAATGTCATTTTTATGGGTGCTCTGTAGGCTACAGGGTACCACCCAACTCCCATTAATCTCATTGTCTGAGCATGAATGAAGATGGGATGAGGGATATGAACAAATACAGAAGGATGCAGGCTGAATACTTTAAGAGAAACTACCTGGAAAGTGATGGATGGATTGCAGTAAAAAGGCAGGAGGGGATGATTGCTGAAGGAGGAAAGGCTGAAACTGAGCTGGAGAAGACAAGATCAGTGTATGGAGATAAAGAAGGATGGCTGTTAATATGCAGGGTTGCTGAGAATAAAAAGGATTTTATTCAGTGGAAAATGGAAGCTTTATGAGAGAATAAAGAAATATGGGGATGAGTGAAGGGACAGTCATAGAAATCCCACACATCTAATATATTTTATATATTTCAGCAATAGAGCTCTGTTAGCCTCTGTTAGTTATGTTGGGTGGTTGCTCTGTTTGTTTAGATAATGTCATCTGGGGCTTGCGGTTGAGAGGCCATTATGTTTCATACTTAGCAGGAACAGGTCTTCACAAGGGTAGTGTTTGCTTACAGTGGCACCCATGAAGTGGACTAGGAATCAGTGTGCGTCCATCCATTTGTTAAATGCTCAGATTTCCACCAAAATCGGTGTTAAGATTGGTCATGGACCAAGGAAAAAGTGCATGAAAACTTTTTTCATGCCTTGGCCAAAAAGGAATGTGGTAGTAGGGGTTTCACAGAATAGTCGACTGGTCGAATCCCACCTTACTAGACAGCATTATGTGTCTGTGTTGACTAGATGTCTATCTATAATTTTAGCTCTGTGATGAATTAACACCGTTTCAATTAACAAAAAAATCACATTTATGCAACCTGTGGATATTCATGTTGGCAGAGGCAAGCATCCCATATCAAAGTAGACCCTAATCAGAGAACTTCTACCCATAATTGCACATTTAGGGCCCTATCTTGTGCCTCCCGCTACCCGCTGCCACTACCTGCTACCCGAGAATTGCGGATTTAGGAGCTTCCGCTATCCCTAAACCGTATCTTGCGCCACACGCTACCCGCTATAGATTATGCCGACTTAGATTATGCTGTGTGTCCGTGGGCGTGTTTCATGCGCTTTCCCTAAAATTGCTATCTTGCGCACACACTTTGGGGCATCTACAAGAGCGCGCCCAGGCGCCTTCAATGCGCGTCCACTTGGACACATGTGGACGTGCACATGCGGCTCCACCTCCCGAATAAAAAGCCACCTTGCTTTAGCCTCAGTTGAACCCCTGAGAAGATGGCAGAGATAGTACTAAATCGTGACCTTCCTCTCTCCATCGCGGGTTTCGGTTTGCAGATTTAGGATAGCGCAGCCTGCTCTTAAAGGCAATGGAATGTGGCACACTGATTGGTTTAACTGGCGTAACGCCCAAACCACGCCTATGCATAATGTAACGGGTAGCGCAAGTGTTTAACGGATAACGGGAGGTGCGCAAGATAGCAACTTTTGCGGGGGAACGCCTCTTCCTAAATGCTAAATCCCCAAATAACGGGTTTAGGGAGTCTGGCGCAAGATAGGGCCCATAGAACCCACAGGACTGTCTCTATCATGACCCCAGCAAGCCAGTAAGACCACTTGGTAGCACTTGACTTAGCCTGATAGCCAGTGAGATAGGTTGCTAGCCACTCAAACTAATTTCCCTAACTGTTAGGGTTAGGGAAAGGTTTGTCGCAATGGTTAAGGTTAGGAAAGGGTCAGGATTGAGGTTACAAAACTATGTTCGCTATGTAAAAACAAACACTGCTCTATGGTGGAGTTGAACTTTGGTCAGCTGAGTGAAAGGCATGTTGACTAACACATGTGCCACCCCTCCCTTAACACCACTGTGTCGTTGTTTACAGGACCGCTAAGGGCCACAAACATAACTATAACAGGTCATAATAAGCTGCTGCACAAAAAGCTGCATGAGGTCGTATATTGCCGGAGGATAGCTTCGGAAATCCAGGTTCCCATTTGTTTACATAATAATTTCCTGCAGCATGTGTGGAGCATGCTGGTGACATGATATTACACACACTGATGTGGGGACTGATCTGGGAACCTCCAGGGGTCCTTGAGATGGCTTCCATGGGGGTCCTCAGCAAAACGAGGACTAGTTTAATTTCACTATAATTCAATTCATTAAAAGCTGTTGCAATGCAAAGATGCACCAGTAGTTACTTTAACATGATGTCTGGTCTTACTGCTTGTATTCCTATGTGTCGGTGTTCAAGTACAATAACCAATAAATTAATAAACAGAGACAATTTTCTTTTCATATCAGGATGTCTAGGAGTTGAAAACCTCTGATGCAGCTTTAAAAATATTTCAAAATAAGCCTTTGCAATGTCCTCTGAGATGGAAAATGCATTCACTGTGTTTATCATGCCTCAGTGTCACAATATATTTTGAATCCCACCATAAATCTTTTCTCATATCCCATTACCTCCTGGTGTACAGTATATATTTAGTGGTTACCCTTTGGCTTAACAGTAGGCCTACATAAAAAGTCCATACATCTATTAAAAAATGTTGTATAATTCCCTCCTCTGCCCCTTCCATCACATTAACCTGCAACTTCACGGCTTTCAAAGTGATGCAAGCGGTGTCATTGTACAGCCCTGAAAACTCTGCTACCTCTTTCTAAGACACCACGGTTGCATCCCTGTGGCTAGAATTTATTCATTTTGAAGAGTCCAGGATCTGTGACAGCTGAAGGTTATGCGCAAACCCTTCCATGGTGGGCCGCTTCTCCCATATGTATGCAATAGGTTTCACTGCCTTTCTCTTGCTGTATTTGTTAGGATCCAACCCGCCAACTTTTTCCACAGTCCATCCCTGCATCATGTCTCGCCCCGTCTCAAGTAGAAACACATAAAATTACGCAAGCAAGGCACCATCGGAATGCCGTTCTCCAGTGACTTTGCTGCACAGAGAGCGGATGACAATAAGTAACATTGTTCAGCGGGGCACAGCGGTGTTACACAACAGGGTTCGTCCGACCAGGCCAGCTGTTTTTGTCAGTCCAGATATGGTGGCAACAATAACTGGTTTGGAGATGAGCCTGTTCTGCTCCCCTGCTGATCATATTATCATGGGTTTGTGCAACAGCGGTGCTTTTTTTTTTTTTTTCCTTCAACACACTTTTAAACATCATCATTTTTGCAGTTTTTATGCCACTCCCCAGGGCTTTTCCGCCAAGGGGCCAAGAGCAGGAGAATGGTTTATATTTGTCTCCTCTTTGGCTTTTGATAAGGATAATAAATCCATCCTCCAGGCCTTTTGATTCATCCTTGTTACAGACATACAGAAAATTGAAGAAGCCCCAATGCATTCTTAGCTCTGTAATGCCATTCAGAGCAAACACATTGGCCCTGAAATCAGACACGTGAGACTTGAGGAAAAAATTCAGCTTTCAAGACAGAGTTTCACAGTAATAAATAAACTGCTGGATGTGTTTGCTGCAAGACTGATTCAAGGAGAAGATGCTGTGAGACTCTGGGTGAAAGTTGAACTCTCTAATACTATTACAGTATTTAGTGTCACTGGATGTAACCAAAAAAGTACTTACTCATTTTGAGGTAATCGTTAACACCACAACGTATATTTTCTTTTAGCAAAAGTGTATCCTGTTTTTAATGTTATGTAACACTGTAATAAGGTTGTAGTCTGTGTTCATGGCTGCAGAGACTGCTGATCCCTGAAGTTGGAGTCAGAAGGTTGAGCAGTTGCTTAAAGCGCATGGTAACCCTATGACCTTGTAACCTCACAACACATTTGATTTTTGTGACTTTACCATAAAATTTTCAAAAAAGTTGCCCTACATACCTCGGTCAACACCAAAAAAACACCTCTTGGAATTCTGTATTTACAATGTCAAATGCAGTGAATTCTGACTTATCTGTGAAGGTTTATGGGTAAAATGTTGTTTTAGTGTTGACTGTCACTTCAATATCCCATGGAGGGTATGTTTGTGCAGAACCTTACGAGTGTGTTTGTGTAACTAGGATGAACTCGGCGGTCAGCGGGCCCCTGGGCTGGAGTCATTGCTTGGTCCTTCGCTACACCATTAAATGCCTAGCTGCTGTACAACCACTGCAACCAGAAATACGCGTATCACAAAGGAGTATGTTTTTGGCTTAAAGCACATAATTAAAAAGTATCCGTTCTTTGAGCACAGAAAAAAACTAGCGTGGAATGCCAAAGCTTAGGAGCAGGAGCTGCACTTGTGTAGGCACTACAACACAAGAACAGCAAGTGGTTCCTCTGCAGAGTCTGTAATGTCACACATTAAAGAGTATGGCAACTATAAAGCCTAAACACCAACTGGCATGATGAGCAATAAAAAGAGACAAAGTATGCAGTGTCAAAGCTTGAACTTAAACTAAATAGCTTTCGCAGCACAACACGAGGACAGAAAGTGATCCATCAGCTGAAAAAGTAAGCAATGTCAAACCTTAAAACAAGAGTAGGCCTATATTCCCCATCAATTTTGACAGAGTGAAAGAGATGAAGACAGTATATCAGAGAGAGAGAGAGAGAGAGAGAGAGTTTGAGACAGAGTGTGCCTGTGTTTGAGAAAGACAGAGGTGTCACAAAGAACCTACCCTGTGTGGCTCTCGACAGGCAGAACGTGGCCATCTGAACGTATGATGAAAGAGCTGATTAATGTGTCAAACATTGGGAGTTGAGTCAGCACTAATTGAAAAGCACTTGGCAACGTTACCGGCACTGACAGTCCCTGAAAGCACTCGATCTGCCATCACTTGAATAAATTCCTCTCAACCGGTTGAGGAAAGATACAAGGGTGATCCCGCTCTCGCACCGCCGTACTTCTCGATGTGCGACTTCAAAAGCTGGTCGAACTTACCTGCGTGGAACTGGTGCCTCGGAAAGCCAACCCCCGCTTCGACAAAACTTTACACCACAACAACAACCTTTCTGTGAGTTCCAAAACACTTGAATGAATGTTATTTTTTCCCAGATAGTAGGAGCTTCCAAATCATCCCATGAATCCGATGAGGACATGAAGGCACCATGATGGCCTACCCATGTCCTCTGCCCCCTGCCCGTGTAATAATGTCATTAATGAGAATTTTTTTTTTTTTTTTACTCGTATTTAAGGGGGCCCCGGCCAATCCAACAACTGGAATTACTCTGAAAAATGAATAGCAGTAATTATTCATAATCTGGGTGCCTTTTGCAGCTTGGGGCCCCAGGCTGCAGCCCATACTAGGCCGCTGGTACGTCCGGCTCAGCTTGTACCCATGGATAGGCTGTGGGAATCTGAAAGGTCTGAAAGCCCCAGGAAGAAGGAAGGTGGGGAGCGCAAACCTAATCTGAGGTCTCTTCAAGAAAACACTTCAGAAAAACTGATCAGTTTTTGAAAATAGTCCCCCTCTTTTTTTTTTTTTTTTTTTTTTTTTTAAATTAATTTAACAGTAAGTGTTTAACATAGACTCTTTATGCATTTGAATCTATGAGGAAGATATCTTGATCTTGGGAAGGACCTGCTCTGCCCCTTGAGAAAATAGGACAGGGAGATAATGAATATTGAATGAGCAGATCTACTTCAAGCAATCATCCCCATTGACCAAATCCCATCGGCACACAAATCATCTGTGTGGTTATGCCGAGCTAATTAAGATCTAGTGTCTGGAATTAATCGAGTCATGCCATTGCAAATTCCTCAGTCACTGGACCTGCACTGGCTTTTCTGCTAGTGCTTATACCACCGTGAGAATAGGAGTGATGATAATACCAATAATAATAATAATAATAATAATAATAATGATAGTTTTTGGTGTTTTATAAATGCCTGCAGTATATCCACATGATTCAGGGATGTATGGCAATGCTGTAGCAGGAAAATGTCCTGTCCCGATGCTAGGTAAATATAAACAACCCGTAAGGAATACCAAGTTGAGATAGTAAAGGCTGTTATGTACTTTAGCGTTGCTTTTTATGTGAGTGGAATATCTTTTTTGCCTTTATCAGGGGAAATACTGTACCCTCTCAGGCTTCTTGGGCTTCCACAGATAAGAAAAATGAGTGAGATTTAACCTCATTTTTCTTCTCAATGCCAACATTTTCCTTTCCATAGCCAGTTGTAATTGTGCCCTCCAGACTTCTGTACACTGAGCGCAGGAATTGGTTGGCCAAAGAAAACAACGCCGGCTGAATCGAAATGCCCCAGTGAACCGTTTACTCGAGCTGTTGTGAAACGCGCAGGAAATGAGCCACCTTTGAGTTAATTAAATATGGTAATGGGTTAAAAAGAAGGAATTTGATTCCAGCTCTCCAAGCGAGTCTCACAACTTCTACTTAATGACTTAATCTACTTAATTGTTGGTGTAAGCGATCAGGATACAGCGATTTATCACTTGTCGAGATGTTTCTTTGAAAAGACTAATATCAAGGGACACGAGCAGTGTAAAATAACTCTGCACAGTCCTCTCTCACTTCATCTTTAGTTGGGAAGGAGTTTATTACTTTGTTGTTTGACAAGGAGAGTGGAAGAGAGAGGGGGGGGAGAGAGAGAGATTAATCACATGAGATGAATCATGTCAGCATGTCTGTTGCCTGTGGTAATGTCCCAGCAGAGACCGTCTGCGTGTGTGTATGTGTGCATGATAGGCATGGCTGGGTCTCTTGACAGTAGCATGATCCGCTCACTACATTTAGGGAAAACAGCTAATTACCGAAAGAGGATGTATAATGTTATTTGGGTCTGCACATGTGCATGTTTTCTGCCTTCATCCGGCAACGTTACGGGATATTTTTGCAACCAAACAAGACATGGCCAGGAAAATATCACAATTATCCTTTCCATTGTGAAAATTCAGTCGTAGATTAAAAAGGCCTAGTCTGAGCAGCTCAAAACACCATCGTTCTCGCTTTGTGGATCTTAGAATACAGTGATGAAAATTAACCGAATTGCAGAGAGAGCTAAAGTTACTAACTGGAGCATCTATTCAGTTAAAATTATCCAAATTTCTCCAGTTTTCTAAAGTCAAAAGTTCACTACGATGGGTTAGGGTTAGGGTTAGGGTTAGGGTTACCACACTATCTTCTACTTTTACAGAAATTTTTACAGTATCTCCTTTTGTAAATATGACTACAGAATGCCATTTTTTAAACATCAGTGCATCTTTGTCAAAATATTTGTAAGCATTCACGACACAGCAGTGGTAATGTTTGTGTAAGTGCTAATTAAAACCAAGACACTTCCTGTAAACCCCAGTGTTGCTAAGAGGCCACTTGTCACCCGCCCCTGCCTGGTATCACTCCCTTTGCTCTGAACGGCAAGAAGATGGATAAGAGCTGATCAGCCCTTGATAAAAGAGGATATGCATTCTGACAAGGTAAGCTAATGTGAAACAGAAACCATGCAGTCAGAGGAGTGGCACAGGAATAAATCGTGGACTATTTGCAAAGGTTAAACAGTGGCTCTCTTACTGCTTTGTGCCATAAATCAATATCCTTTTGCAAACCATTAGCAATTTCCTGACAGTACTTTCCTGAACTTGGAAACCAAATTTAATGCATAAGTTAAAGGAACACATCACCCAAAATGTAAACAAAACAAAAAACAAAAACGTACCTCTACCGCTTACCTGTGATGCAGCTGATCCATCCAGGTTGTTTCTGTGTGATTTGTCAAGGTTTCCAACTGTTTCTCAGTAGAGTTGGGCTGGACTGGTATTGTTTTGTGGGGCTCAAAAATTCAAACATGTCTCAAAAATGTGTCTGTGAAAAACTCAGCAGTGACAGCTCTTAAAAAAAAAAAAAAAGAAAAAGAAAAAGACAAAGAAAAATAAAAGGAGAAGGTTACCTGGCATTATTCCACAACCTTGAAGTGAAGAGTTTCACCAGGAACCGCACCAGCAAACTCCATCTGACATGTTCTGCACCTGTTTGTCCAGAAATGACTCTTTGTACCAGGAGGGGGCAGTGTTGTTACCTTGTGAGGCACCTGGATTTGCAAGCTCCATCTTTGCCAAGCTTCAGGTGATGCACTTGTGGTTTGGTCCAATCGGTGTCCTTCAGGCAGCTACGGGCGTGGTTTCTGGGTGACAAGAGCAAGAAGCGGCAACAATGGCGGCTCCTAAAGAGATAAGTGGGCTTGGTGTAGATTTGGCTCTAGCACCAGTTTTATCAGAGGTACACCGAGCTACACCGACTTGCTTGGTGGCTGTCAAAGTTCCTTAAACTGCGGCTTGTTGTTGTTTCCCCTTCATTGCTCTCCCAATATGTCACACTGATCTGATTCGTTTGCATAAAGATAGCCTGTGATAGACAGATGGTTCATCCAATCACCTGCCAAGTATTTTTTTGAAAGTGCCTGCCCTTTGTCAACTTCTCAGATCGTTCTGTGTACCAAACCATCTGCTGTGTCAGGTTAGCAGTATTGCAGTATTGCGAAAAAAAAAAAAAAAATAGTGTAAGCACCTTATTTTCAATCCAATGGTTTTGTTGTATGGATTGGGAATATGCTGATAAGACCCGGCAGCTTCAGCCTGAAGCTTTTGCTTGAGGAGGGCTTGTTTATATCACAACTACCTGTGACAGGTTAGCGTACTTGCTAGTTAGTTCGCACCACATCAATACGACTGGACTTCTCTGTCTCTTCTCATGGCCTGATTTGCGTAGGCTGAACTGCCAATCACAACGCTCTGTGTCGGGGCGGCCTCCACCCGCGACTGGACGTGCTGAGCGGGTCGAGAAGCCACTGAGGAGAACAGACACAGTTTGATGCAGTTAGATACAGTTTGGTGCTCTGCTGGAAATGGCTCCCCAAAGAAACTCTTCACCCCTGAGGCCTGCGGATTATGTCAGATATGCATGTCATTGTTTTTGGAAAGAGCTGTCGCTGTTCCATTTTTCACATGTAAATTTTTGACCTTTTGAGCTCCGCAGTATATGCCCGTTCAGTCCGATTGTATTGGCCTCCAGGGAGACATGGACGATCATGACAGACAGTGAAAACCTCGCCAAATAACATAGAAACTCTCCCGATGTATCAGGGTAAAAGACAAAATATCTTTTTTTGTGTGTGTGTTTGTGTTTTGGGTGAAGTGCTCCTTTAAAGACCCTTGGCATTTGTGGGCACACAGTGTGTTTATGGCCTTTGCAGTCAACTGACTGAACATTTATGGGAAAAAAAGACTTCCCCTTCTTCTCGCTCTCCAGGGTGGCCAACTCCTTGTTATGTACTTGATTCATGTATTATTAAGTATTTCTGTTTTTCTGAACATCCCCTGTAAATTGACTGTGTATTGTAATGTTCTCTGGACTGTGTTGTGGGGAATATAAATCATTAGCAATGCTGATCAGTACTGCATTGTGCTCCACCTGCATTGTGGCTCTACATTTCATCGCAGCTAAGACTAAGAAACATCTCCTCGTACATATTTATTGGGTGTAATAAGAGATAAATAAACAAATAATGTGAGATTACATTATCACGCTCATTGCTGTAGCGAATGAGCGTAGCACGGCTGAGGCGAGCGTGCACTGCAGACACGCCGCCGTTAGTACCATTTTGAAAATCCCAAGGTCTGCTATGGTTTACTTGCGTATGGCCACCTGGGGAATCTGCTGATCAGAAAGAGAAAACACTACCAACCGCTCAACACGATTAAGTCCATACGCCTGAAACCACAGCATTGAAAAGTCGCTTGGTTAGGGCTTTCACGAACGAACCCATCCTCAGGGGTGTACATGTATATTCTGTTAGCACAAATTCCACCTTTAGGGCAACTGTAGTGGCCCTGAAAACTAATTCATTATTGATAACACTTTCTGATTGGCTCCTGTCGAGCTGGAAATTGGGTGATTAACCATCTGAAATTGTGCGTAACCCCTTTTTAAATATTCCCTCATCGCGTAGACATTTTCCCAACTTTCCTAACTGCCATCCATATGTCAGTGTCAAAGATGATCTGAGTGGTTGATTCATTCTATCCCACGGTATTAGTTCCATTTGAGTAATATTTGAATGGAAATTGCTCAGTCAGATGCATTCACCTTGAAGTGCATGGAATCCATCTCTGGGATGACAGTTTCTGCCTAAATAAGCATTACTGTGAGCTGGTACTCTCAATTCAGACTGGACACTGTTATTGTCACCATCCAAATTGTTTATAACCTCAGGGTTAAAGACTGCTCCATTTGCATACATACAAATCAACAATTTAAGGTTGATGAAATTGACATTAAGTCTGAGATGCAGGAAAGCGGAGATGCTGAATCGGTGCCGGGTAAATGCTTCCGCTATCTTTGAGAATCGCATTGCGTCTGTCTTTTCAGGGTTGGAGAATATGGTTAGCAGGATGATTTCCCACTAATGAATGCCATGTTCCTTCTAAATGCCCTGTTATATTGGAAAAAAATTACTTGTGTTTGTTAAGACGGCGAGACGTGAGGATTGTTTACTGATGAAGTTGTTGTAAAAGTGTCTGTGGTGTAAACATCACTGAATACTGGGAGATAATTTCGCTCTTCATTAGTCTTATCTCTTTGTCCTAGCACGCTTCGGAAACTTATTAGGGGCTTTTCCCCCTAGGTAACTGCTGAAATGCCATCTTGAAGACATTATTATCCGAACCATTTACAGAGCTAGATTTGATTCTATCAAGATGGACGGCTGTAAGACAGGCAACAATAAACTGCTGCCTTTTTTCACTGACATTGAAACAAAGTTTAAATGTAATACGGCAAAGATAAAGTGTTCAAAAGATCAAAGTTGTTGTCTTTGGAACTCTGTCAATAAATATGCTAGTATGGCTGTGTACACACACACACACACGCGCGTGTGCACACACACAGGTACACAGCTACACACACAGAGTCCTTGTTGATGCCTCTCATATTTGCCTCTCATCCAAGCCCGAACGCTTTAACGCACGAGGATTTAGCTATGACCTTCACATAGAGTTGCTAAAAATGGTTGGAATATTGAAAGGTTTGATGAAAAAAAGTTGTATAAATTGAACACGGGGTGAAGACCCCTACTAACTTGTGCTGTATCAATGGCATGCCTGCATGCATTTAAGTCAGACACATGTACACTCACACACGCGCACGCACACACGCACACACACACAGAAAGTCATGCAGAGGTCAGTGGAAGAGCTTCTGATAGAGCGTATCAGCATATCTGCTGAACATGTACCTGCTGGGAGCAGAGAGAATATTACACCTATTGATAACGCAGGATGTCTGAACATTCAAATCATTTAAAGGTGCCAGCTTCTTAAATAATTCATGCCTTCATGCCATGCATACATTCACTGACTTTGCAATAGATTGTTCAGCATTAACAGCAAGAAAACTGGGAGGCCCGGAGTAGATCGAATGTGACACAGACCAACCCAATTCCTTGAAAGCAAAGCACAGACCACGGCTAAAGGTAGCCACAAACACAAACAGCCTTTTGTTCTGTGCGCTGTGACTGCAACTCAAACATCTGATTAAGCCAATCTGATAAGTCAAGACTGAGGTGGATGTGGTTATCTGGGATCAAGGCTGGAATCATGCGTAGCTCCCCGTGCCAGAAGCAGTTAAGCTCATACAGTATATAAAGCTGACCTGAGTCACATCGCTATTTAATTTAGGAATGCATTGGTCCCGGACAGCCAAACCAATCAGAAAACCCTGCCAGTCGTGGACTCTAGGAAGTTAAAGACAAAGTATCAAAGAAGTCAATAAGTATTTCTATCAGACTGACCTAAAAAGTGGTACTCAGCCACCGATGGAAATGCTTTATAAGGAGTGATTAGTGTGCCGATCCTGTCTGAGCCTCTGCAGATGGCTGCATGCATACAGTAAACACTCTTCATTCAGTGTGTAGGCTCCTCTCATGTTTTTGCTTGGGCATTAGCTTGCTTAGGCCAGAGACTATTCTATTGTCTGGTAGCCGTGCCTATCCTTGCATGATATGAATGAAGATTAGCATGGATTATTTGAATAAACCACCCAGGGTCCGGTGTTAATGCCTCTCGGCAGGAAATTATGTGAATGTCATTGCATGTATAAGTGAAATAAATGAGAACGGCAATCTTCAAGGAAGAGGTAATATATATCTCTGCAAACAGTCAAAAACACTTTGATGTAAGTGAAATGGCTTTGTTCATTTGAGCATGTTAAAATCAATACTCCCACCTCCTTCTCTGCCCATATGATATTCATACCAATGTATGTTCTGGATCCCGGTGCAATATTCTCCAGGCCTGCATATATTCATGTTTTTATGATGATGTTTATGATTATCATTGTCATTATTATTTCTACTATTGTGATCTCCATAGCGTACTTCAGGTTTCAACAGAGAGCCATGTGCAAACTGTAGAGATAAGAGTTTTGTTTTTCTTTTTGTTGTTGTTGTTGTATATAGCACTTGTGCACCACATCACACTTAAATGCAATCCCAGGTTTTGACTGGCTGATACCGTGACACGTGTCAGTATCTCCTGGTAACTGCATTGTGACCATGTCTGCTTATGTATCACTCCACCTTGTTTACCCTCCATACCATTATGTAAGCTGATACGAAGTAGTGATTGACTCACAGAGCTGGAGCTGCTGATACACAGCTGCAGTCACATACGTGGGACTATTTTTCTTTGCGGAAACATTTTCTCAGCAGCTAATCATGAAAAATGAGCAGTGAATTAATAATGAAACTGGTGTAATTGCAAAATCACACTCGAGGTCAGCCTTGTGCCTGTGACCGCAGCTCACTGGTACCAGTATTGCACAGTATAGCATTCCCTTTCATGTATTATTACTTAATTACCTCTTTATATACTATTGCATTCAATTACATAAGCTCTACTTTCATTTTTTTTTTTAGGTTGCCTTCGTAATATTGTGCTATTTTATGTTTAATATGGCTTACAGGACAAAACCACCAACCCATAAAAATGACTCCCATACAGTTTTTGGAGAAACTCTAACTAATGCATGGCAATAGCTGATCTAGGCCACACAGTGCAGCTCCTTCCTCTCCTTCCTCCCTATCCTTGTGCAATTCGTACATCAAGAGTGATTCATGTAGGCTGTGCACCAAACAATGCCATTCTAATTTGTCATTTCTGCATGCATGGCAACCTTGCTCATGGTGGAGCTCTGGCAAGGTCATCAGGTGTACCTGACCCGCTGTAGGCAGAACAATGAGGGTCGACACAATGATGCACATGACATGGATTGAAATGGATTGCGGTCCTATTTTAACCTCAAAACGCTTTTGCACAGCGGTGATTGCTGAGAATATGTACCCGTGACGCTTCATTTTGTCCTGTTGATGGTATTGTTGTTATTCCCCCTTGGTCTCTGTGGTGCTTTGCTATCAGCAGCCGCAAGGGTGTTAAAAACCACATCACAGGACCAAATGTTGTTACCTTAATCAGCTGTGGGGTGTTTGTGAACAAGTGGCTCGGCTCCTCCCCTCCCTGTCCCCTTGACTATAATTAAGACCACACAACTCAGATTTTGCTGAGGTCAGCGAGAGGTTTTCATTTAAAAACCATTAAGACGTGCACATAGTCAGGACTTGTGTTGCATCCCAGGCAGATATAATTTTAATTAACTCTTATCTTAGCCTGATTTCTCTGGCACAAGACATCATCATAATTCCTCAATAACAACCTTAGGATAAATTGAGCGGCAGCTCGGTGCATTCTGTATCTGTTGGCGTGTCGAAACAAGCACTGACCTCTGCACCTTAGGCTTTGTCTAATCGATCCTCATGCAAACTAGCCTATACATTTTCTGGAATTAGAATCAGGAAAATTACGGTGTATAGCCGTGGCCTGAAATGGTGTAAACGGAGGAAACGGGTATAGAAACATAGTGCAGAGTGGTCAAATATATTTTATTGTTGATGACACCTCAGGGTCCGCTGCAAGTATTTCCTGTGCGATAAAATGTTTGTGCACTATTGGCGAGCCAGCAATAAAATCCTGAAGTAGCTTCACACCTGCTAAATGATATAATTGTCTTTTTGGCACGGTGTAATATGTAGTGCACTTAGTGTTTTTATCTCCAGAAAAGCTGCTCTCATTGTGAAGTCAATAGCACATGAGACAAGATTGATGAACACACAACGGAATATAGATGTCAGGATGCCTGCAGTAGCCATCAATAGTTGCACACTTGTACTCTCACACGCAGACATTTGATACTAGGCAAGAACAATGCCAAGTGCGTCTTGTATCCTTCCCCCAAGTGATGGCATCTAAAGCTACAGGAGTATTCTTGTGTTGCCTCCCATCCAATATCACGACAGCATGCCAAATTGATGTAAAGGTAAAGAAATTATCTTGTTCACTCTTCTCATGAGACTCAAAAGCTGTCATAGTATTTCTGAGTGCTGCTGTTAGATGCACAGCAAAGTGCCACTCTCCTCCCTCGTGGCCAGCGTCTGCTCCATGCATACAGATATGGAAGGGGAAAGGCGGCGTAGGCAGAGGCACAGTGGTAAACAAAGTAAATGTAGAAGTTCAGACTCTCCCTAACCTTAACCCTTTCCCAAAAGACCTCCAGCTCCACCACCATCATCAAAAGGACACTTGATCTGAGAGTTTTGTATTAAATTATTATTCCCAAAGTGGGGCCATGGGACTCCCAGGGGTCCTTGAGGGGGGTTGAAGAGGAAAAGTTTAATTTCCTAGATGTTAGCTCATTAAAAGAATGCATAAAATGACTTTTCTTATCTAAAGGTCTAGAACTCCTGTTTCCTTCCTATCATCAATGTAGTTTTTAATTAGCCATATCAACAGAAATCTTCCCAGACAAGGGGGTCAGTGGGACAGCATTTCATCAGACAGACCTAATCTGTGTCTCTTTCAGGGTCCTTGACATGAAAAAAGTTTGGGAGCCCTTGTGGTGCAGATTTCTGATACAGATTTTTGAATGAGTGAGTGTTGTATCATTCCACACTACTCTTCTAGGATTCTTGGCAAGTCCAGAAACAAACGGATGATGACACAGCGTGCTGTAATGCACTGCATAATTCTGGATACAGTGGGCCATGATTGGCTGTGCATCAAATAACTCGCAGTCCTATGATGTTCTGCTATATGGGCACCTGGTATTGGGGATGATAATGTGACAGCTGAAACTTTTTTTCTGCTGAAGGACCCATCAATAAATCCTCACTAGGCAAAGGACACTCCTGGGAAAGTGAATTTGTGGACCCCAAGCCAAGATTATTTTTGTTGTGGGTCTCAAAGTGGAACGCTGGGATGCACGTGATCCGTTTCACTCTAATTCACAGGGTTTCTTGAACTCTTTAATATCACTGACCCACGATAGTTTGTGATGGTGTAATGTCAGACCGTTTGTGCGGAGATAATAGTGCTGAGAGTGTAGCCTATGATTAGAATAGTGATCCTGCTTCAACCTCTGACCGCAATGACTGCTATTGAATTAAATTACAATGAAATTGAACTGTTCGTTTGCCGGCTATTTTGCCGGCTACCCTTTGGCCCGGAGCCACTTCAAGGACCACTTGGAGTCCCCGCAGTTTCCCACTTTGAGAACCACTGCACTAAAAGATGATCCCAATTAGCTAAGTGTGACAACTCTAATCACAGGTTGGACTCCCACCACTATTACCTCCTCCTGTACAGCACCGACTGCTCAGAACTTAATCAACAACAGTCTTGCCATATAGGTGCCCTGTGCCACAAAATCATATTGGGGAATCTCGAACCTTGAGCTAAACTGTCATCAGCGGAATGACACTGATGTGAAACTACTCCCCATTTTTCCTAGATCCCTCCTCAGGGACCCCTTGGGTGCCTCGGACCTTTGTTTGGGATCCACCACACCACTCTAACCCTAAGCATATGGGGGCACTGTGGAGTGCAGACTATAGTCCCAGTAGTACAGTCTCATCAAGTGATGCTACCGAGAGAGAGGGAGCGAGAGAGAGAGAGAGAGAGAGAGAGAGAGAGAGAGAGAGTACTTCAGGAGCTGTAGTTAACGAATAGAAAAAGACGAGCGACTGTAGCCCTCTCCTTTTCTTGTCTTGAGTGTGGACAGCTTTACAGTCTCACTCCGATATTTAAAAAAAAAAAAAAAAAAAGAGAGAGAGAGAGAGAGGGA